>PVJO010004450.1:72896-109629 GCA_004026905.1 Hystrix cristata | reverse complement strand
ACTTATTAGTACACATCGAATTGTTTCTCTGATATGAGAAACCATAAGTGTAAATAAGGACAAAGGGGTAGAATAGTTATTGTATTTAAAAGAGAGAACTAGATAGGGAAAAGGGGGATAAAGAAGAAGGTTAAAAGAAAAGTAAGATGAAAGGGGGGAAAAAATGGTAAAGTGTAGTTACACTTATTGCAAATAGGGAAGGGTGGGTGAATGGAAGGGAGGGGAGGGGAAGAGGGGAAGAGGGGGGAAAACCAAGATGTATCATGTACAGGTACAAAATAACCATGTTGATTATGACCATTATGTATGCAATGTACCAATACATGTTCTTGGTAAAAAATAATAAAAAAATTAAAAAAAAAAGAATGCTGAATGATGAAAAATAAAAATAACAGCAAAGCTGTGGGTGTCAATAAAATAAAAGTATAATTGTGAGATTAAAATAGATTTGTTTGACAAACATCAAATTCCTATTTTAATTTAAATTATTTTTTATATGAAAGAAAAAAATCGATTTTCCCTTAATTTCCTTTGCAGTCTTAAACTTTGCTCTGTAAATGAATCTGGACTTTTTATTCAAAATTGTACAGTATAGCTGGAATTACTTTTTCCTTCCTCGATGTTCATAAAGATTTTGGTTTATTAAACTGTCCTTTTGGTACATGTTGTTATTTAACATTTATTGATAACAAACAATATATTAGGTGCTGACAAACTGTACTAACTTCTCAACAGATATAATATAATTCCTTCATTTCTTATTCATGCATGATTTAAATGTCCCCACCCCAGCCTTGAGAGGCAAACCGATGTTTTGGGGTATTCTAATTATTTTCAGGGCTTGTATTCTTTTTATTTTTGCCATAAAAACTCTGTAATTGTAAATAAAATGTGAAAATTAGATAAAACAACTCCTTAATCTCTTGGTACCTGAGATAAAATATTTGAGTAAAAGGACAATCAGAAAAGGAATGAATGACAAATTATATTCATTAAATCCTCTGGCCTTATTTTAAATGGAAATTTATTGATAAAATTATGATTATTACTCATGAATGAAGAGTACTAGGATGAATCCCTAAGAAGTATTAGGTTTGACTCTACTGTGATATGTATAAAGAGGTTTAAAATGAAGCATTACCTTTTAAGTCTTCTGGTTGCATCCACTTAGATATCCAAATTTACTAATACTTTTGCTCTGGAAATGAACCAATATTCTACCAGACATGATCACTGACTAACACATATGAGTCTATGGGCCAAGTAACTTTAAAAGGCTCTCAGTTTTCAGTAGAACCCTGACTGTGCTGTGACAGGAGCAGTTAAATTAAATGCATGAAAGTGGGAAATGACCCACAGCCACCTCAGAGCTGTTTCAAGCTTTCCAAGCATGCATCCAAAAGTACATCTATTGATCCTTGTTTTGGGGGCTAGACATTGATTTTTAGGACCTCTTTAAAATGTATAGAGTAAATGTAAGCAGCATCTTCTAGACAGAATTTCTTATTGAATAGAATTTCTAAAATGGATCATGAGGGCTTTTCACCTCTGACAATATGGGCAAGCAGATAGACTCTGTATAACATGGTTGCCACAAGTCATCGGTTTTCCTAGCTGAGATGAACAGCTGGACTGAGACCAGTCTGAAAGGGCAGGTCACAAACATGTTTAAATGTAGCATTCCTTATGACTTTCCTATTAACCTCTCATCTGTGAGTTAACCCGTACCAAAGCGTCCCAGCTGAGTGTACAAAGCAGAAGCCATGGCCGTTCTCAGACATCTTGAAAGCTTAGAACCTATTATTTTTTGGCTGAAGGAAGGTCAAGAGTACTTCAAATTGAATCCAGGGAACAAAATGATATGAGGTCACTAGTTAGAGTATAGGTCCAGAACTGACACCTTACAGGGAAGAAGGGCAAGAGTTCACGCTGACAGGACAGTTTATATAATGTGGTGAAAAAAAACACCAGAGAGCGAATAAGAGAAGCGTTCCTTCCGTTGTGTGGGAAGTGGGTGGCGGCGACCCACGGGCTCTCAGAGACGGCCTTCTCATCAAAGTGGCATGAGTGGCAGCATAAAGGAAGGAGGGATCCTTCCAACAGTTGGAGGGCAATAAAAATAAAGGCGCTTGGATGGAATGGCATAAAAAGGAAGGCTGTGTGTGATCATTTACAAATGATCCATATAACATGGTTGCCACAAGTCATAATAGACACAATAGGCCAGTTTTGGTGGGAAAGAATCATGTTTAGGGAAAGAGGTGAAGATATTACCAACATGTACTACTACTATCCAAAGCACATAAGGCTGAGGACCATTCTGATTAGAGAATCTTATAGATGCTATATTATGATATAATAGTGATAATTTTTCATCTTTTAAAATTTTTAATTAAGTCATTTGGAATAATTTACAGATACCAATTTAAAAATATGTTGAAAGAAAATACGGAATCCCCTTACACTTGTCATGCAGTTTTCCCTAATGCTGACATCTTACATAACCATTACATTTGTCAAAATAAAGAAAATAATGTTAGTATATTAATACACCCTATGCTGATGATTTATATTTTTATAATTTTCCATTAACATCTCATTAGTCTTATAGGATCCAATCCATAACATACTTTGCATTTTTTAAAATTATAAAATTCATTAATTCAAAAATACACGTCCTGTACCTAGACGTTGTATGAGATATAAACTCTACCTTTAAATATATCATGATCTAATAGGGAAGATAAAGCCCCCAAAAGTAGTAACTGTATTATCTTAAAATAATGGCTATGACAGCAGCAAGAGTGGTGAGGGAAGGAAGCACACACGGAAAGCTTCAGAGAGTTTTGAGGAGGCAACACTTACTTTGAATCTGTGAAAAGAGAGAAGACTTGGAAGAGAGTCGAGGAAAGGTGGGAGAAGCTGTTCCTAGCCATGAAATATATACCTATATATATGTATATGTGTGTGTGTGTGTGTAAATAATTAAACCACATACATGTAGGGTTTTAAAAACCTATCTTTGTTTAATTTTTCATGAACCATTGTTTTTAATCCTCTTCTAATTATGGCAACCCTTAAAATCAATTTTTAAATGTGGCACAACTTGTTGTTAGTAAATTCGAGGCATTGACATTCTCTACCCTAATTTATCTAGCTCATTCTTAGTACTGAATGCAAAATCCTAAACAATGTGCACTGACTCTTAACTCTCCATGCTTGTATATTCTTTTAATGTTAATATTTTATCATCATCATTCAAATTGTAAATGAAACTTCTAAGAGGAAATAAGCCATAAGAGGTTGCCAAGTAACTGATTTAAATTCATAAACAAATGATCGTTCAATAAATATTGTTTAAATAACTATTTCTTCTGTAGTAGATTTGATAAATGGGTGATCAATATATATATATGTGTGTAAGTTTTTTGCATATTTGTAGGAGGGAAAGAAGAGAATAAGATTCTTATTTTTTCTTTTAATAAAGTGCTATTCTCATAATGATAAAATAGAAGATAGTGTCTGAGACTCTAAAACTGCGATTGACTGTTAAATAGGACCATGAAAATTTTAGTTTAATAAAGTTGCAGACTAACAGTCCCTTAATTTCTTCCAAGTCCCATTAGAATACCAATGAAGATTTCTATGTAATACTTATAAAGCTGCAAGCCAAATTACTACTAGAATGATGTTATAGTTAAAAGAAAATACATATAAAGATGCACATACACTCGTTTCCAATTACAGCCTCAGAATAACCAAAACCCTTTACCTGCAGTTACTAGACTGCTAATTCAATACATACCCCAATATAGATAATGTCTCTTATTTTGTCTTCACATACCATAACTGCTCTACCTACTTTAAGAAATTAATTTCCTTGATTGAAATTATTTCATTCAACTATAAACAACAGTAAAGCATTTGATATTTCACTCTATGTGCAGACGTAAAAGTTAGCCAGGGCAGGTTCATGCTGTGGCGGCAGAAGATGTGAGACTTGCAGATCAGAAATAAAAAACAGTTCAGGACAACAGAAACCATAGTCAGAGTATTATTATTATTGTACAAGTTTTGTGAGCTCCAAAACCAATCATACAAGCCAAAGACTGTTAGACAAACAAGCAATGGATTATATCACACAAGAAGTACAGTATGAATTTAGGGAATTAAATATTTTATGTATCTCTCTGCTCTGGTTAAAGACATCTTTATTACACTAGACACAAAGCAAACCACCCTTTTTCTCTAAAGGGAGACACTGTCTCTACCAGAGTGAAACAATATCTAAATAGTCTTTGAAAGATGGTCTAGAACAAAAACAAACTCACAAGAAATGCAAACACATGATATCCGTGGAGAACTGTCTTCCTATAACAACATTATGCAGTGTACCCTTACAGTTTTCTCCTTCTCCTTTCCTGTTAATTCTCTAGGACAGGAGCTCAGTACTCCGTCTGGTAAGGTCAGATTCCCCCCACATACCCCTAACCTGATGAAGAACAATGAAAAAGAAGAAATGGGAAGAGACTAAAGATGTCTCCTTTGTGAACATACATATTACAGCTAAGATAAGAGTAGTTTAAGTGTACCCATAGATTACAACTTTGCATATTTCAGAAAGAAAGAAAAAATTCAACAATGTAAAGCAGCATCGGTGTATCGTTTTTACACGATGGTGTCGAAGAAAAACTTTTTATTAATAGTTTTCAAGAATGTATCTTTAAAAAACCTTTTTGTGTGTGTGTGCAAAATGCAGCCATTATCTGCTAAGACAAAAGTAAAGGAACATGAACATAAAGTGTTGGTTTAACCACGATATTCAACTCTTACTCTGAGGCCAAGAAAATATGTAAGATGAACTGAACAACAAATCCAGACTGTATCTCCCAAGTGCTGTGGTCTGAGAGAGGCAGGATAGAATCTAAATACCAATTGCTTGCTTCCTTCAAGGATTTGCCTGTCATTGAACTATGTTGTGTCTTAACGTCCTCATCTAAAACAGCAGTGATAATAACACATGACTCAGTGGGATTCTGGGAAGATAAAATAGACAAATAAACATAATGTGCTTGGAATCACATCTGCATTAAGTAAATGTTTAGGGCCCATCTCCTATCTTCTAAACCACCAAAGTCATCATAGTACATCGTCTCTATTACCCCTACTTTATCCTGCCCCCCCCCACCCCTGTATTCCCAGTGATCTGTCTACATTTCTTCTGAAATTGCCAATTCTAAGCATATTTTTGTCTTGAGATTCACCAGTCTGGGGTGCTTTGTTCCTGAAAAACATCAAATATACTGGAAAAAGATAAAATAATATTTGTGATGTATGGTAGATTTTAATGTAACCAGTACACACACCCAAAACTAAAAGAGAAACATGATTTGTTTATAGTTAAAAGTTTAATTCTATTTTCTCATTTATAGGAGTTATATTCCCTAATTTTTCTTTAACTTCTTAAAGTAGAAAGTCTTAATCATATATAAAATTACAATCAATACCCAACCTGAATAACTATCAATAAAATCAAACTTGCCTCAGCAATACACCATGCTAGTCCCTATACCTCAAATTATGGTTTGAAAAACTCATATATTCTAATCATTTCTTTCACATATATTTAAGAATAACCTCACTGATATCTTTTTTTTACTGATTTTTTTAACGGATATGTACTATTCTGATTCTCTAGCAATACATTTAATACTTAAAGTTTTTACTTCAAAAAATTTTATCACATCTTTTTCTTCAATTGATATTTCCTCATTGTACTCTTAATTCTAATGCCATTTATTTTTCATTTCCAGGATTAAACTTCAGAATAACAGGAAGCACATAAATAAGGTGTAACAGTGGCATGAGTATTATCACATGATGCAGTGAACACACTTTAGTAGAAAATAGAGCATTACTTATTTATGATATGTGAGTAAACACTGTATTTCTCTACTGATGAAAAACGAAGGTCAGATAGAAGATGTATAAACTAACACAATAAACATACCACAGTGACAGTTAGGAATGTAATTAATTGGTGGTCCATGGCAGTGAATAATAGGACATTTTAGTCTTGGTTTGAGAAGCATTTGACGAAAAAAGCTACTTAGAAGGAAAAAAAAGAATACTCTCAACACTTACTATTGGCAAATATAGTCTTTCCCGCCTCTACTATGAGCAAAAAGAATTACATTTTGCCTATGATTCTGCAGCTCAGCATAGAAAAATGGAAATAAATAAATGCCTGGGAAGTCCAAAGAACTAGGCTATAAACCAAATGTATCTGTTCTGGGGAATGTAACCTGTCAGGATCCAGGTGTACAGTTAAGGGAGAGAGGTACAAATGGTACTTAAATCTATTTGCAAGTGCAAACCAGAACCATGGCTTAATTTGAGTGAAGAAAAACCATCCTGATGTATTTAAATTATCATACATATAAAATGACAATTATCCAAATTTGGGGGTGGTATGCTTCTACAGAAATAGTGCATTTTCAGATATCTGTATATGAAGTCAGAGCGGGGATTCATGTTGAATAAATTCACAGCCAAAAGGCAAAATGAAAAGAGAACTATATGAAAATTAAGAAAAATATGTGCATATAAATGTGCAGAAAAAAATCAAATCACTACAAGGGGTCCAAAATAAAACTTATTCTATAATTACTACCTGAATCATGTTTAAGAGCAAAGCTCCAAATCCTGATACTTTTTTATAAATTTTTCAAAAGAAAATACTGAGAAGCATAGTGGTGCACACCAGTAATCCTAGCACTGGGGATACTGAGGCAGCAGTATCTCCATGAGTTCAAGGCCAGCCTGAGCTACCTAGCAAGGTCCTGTCTCAAGCAACAACAACAACAACAAAATTCCTACAATTTTCTGGACATTTTAAAGAATATTTTTTCTAAAATATTTTCAGTATGAGTAGTATGCACATTAAACATTCACACAGTGCATTAAAGGACTAAATGAAAAATGACTTACTTTCATCATTCTCTGGCCCCCTGATGCCAGACCAAAAAATAACCAACCCTGGCAATTATTTGTGTTTTGCCCTTCAAAAATCATATACACCTGGGCATAAGATAATATAATAGATATATGGATGGATAAAATGTAACTCACACTTTAACAAATCCTTACATAGCTTTTACTTTTCACCAAGCACCATTCTAAACACTTAGAAATGAGCTCATTGTATAAAATTATTTATTACACACAAAAACTACTGTTTTAATCTCTGCAGTTACCAAATAAATGATTTTAAGAGTGTAGTTAAAATGCTTACAGTTAAAAATAAACAAAATTAAGAAAAAATAAAGCATACACATTAAGTCAAAAGCATATGTCAGATCATAAATCAGTGGAGACAGGAGGCAGATTCAGAATATGAATGTGTAATAGATGACATACTAATATGGACAAAATAATTTTAAACTGATATGAAAACCATGATGTGAATGAGATAAACTGTTCTAAAAGTCTGACAGTTGAAGTGAAAAATCCTTCTATCTGGTGTTGTTAGTGATATATGTAAAATAAACTAATGCAGAAAGTATAAAAATTGAAGTATGAGCAAGACTTTCAGTCTAGCACAGGTAAGAAAGCGAACAAAACCACTAATACCAAAAAAGAATTACAAATAAGGGTACTTGTAAAAAAAATACCATAAGAACGTAATTCCAAATGAAAATGTTACAATCATAAAACTGAATGACTTGAAAGGCACTAAATCCAAGAGTATATTTAAATTATTTTAATCATGATGATTATAGTTAATAATATTATATTATACACTTGAAAATCACAGGAATAGGTCCTAAATGTTCTCACCACAAACACACACATAAAGATAATTGTATGTAGTGATGAATTTATTAGTTATCTTACTTTTGATAATTATTGTACAACATATACATCCATCAAAATGTCATTATATGTCATAAATTTGTAGATTTTATTTGTCATTTATACCTCAATAAAATTACATAAATTTCAAATGTATGTCAAAAAATTCATAAAATTGAAAGAGAAATGGAAAACCAGAACAATATATGTAAATACATTAGGCAAAATTTAAATTCTCTAAGCAGTGTTCCTTCATGTAAGAAAAAATATTTATTTATTTTAATGATTAAGAACATGTCAAGTAAGTATAAAAATAGTGTAACTATTGCTTTTACTAAAAATAGTATAAAAATTACTTTTACTACAAATAGTATAAAAATTACTTTTAGTAATAATAAGAGAAACAAACTAAAACACATATGAAATTTATTTACCAATCTGTAATGTAGATAAAAGTTAAAACATGATTAAAGACCCAATTTTAGTAAGAATATGGTTACACAGGTATGTTAATTTATCACCAGTGGGAATTTAAATTTCTGTAACTTCTCAGAAAGGAAATGTGGGAATGTGTATAAAGTGGTATTAATATGCTTGTGACTCTAACAAGTAACTCTGCATGTGAAAATTTACCTTTAAAAATAGTCATTCATTTGCCTAAGAATATGTATTCACAAATACTAATAAGACGTTATTTATAAGTAAAAACAAGGAAAGATATCAATTAAAAATAAAGGATATAAAATTTTACATAATTATTTTATCTTACATAAACATTAATGCACATTTAAATAAAGATATTAATTGGTAAGAAAACCTTTATCTCATTTTATTAGAGGACAGAGGTAAGTTATAAAATAGTATGCATAAACTAATATGTAAACGTGCCTAAATAATGAACAGAATTGAAAAATATTAAAAATGTTAGGCCTAATTGAGAGAAACAATTCAGATTCCATATTTAACAATTATTGACAACTCCTTTAGTACATATATATGTGATAATTGAAGAAAAACATACTGAAGCAGATGGAAAATCACTGTAGGCAGAAGGAATACTAAATGGGCATGATTTGGTGGAAAATGCATATTACCAGATTTAACTTATGCCTAATAAGAAAAATGGAATAAATCACTGACCATGGTAAAAATTGAAAAAGACCTCAAATAATTAGGATTTTTAAAGCTCTACATTCAGAAAACTAGTGGTTGAAAAAAAAAAGTACCTATATCACATCATTATTAGAAAACTACATACATCGAGTATTATAATATGGAGGAATTATCTACCCTTTCTTGGAATTATTCCAAATTGGTTTCCAGAAAAGGTGACATTTTATCCAATACGTAAGCACAGATTTCCAAAGCAAATTAAAGTATAGGATCGAGTTAGGCAAAGGATGTTAAAACACATGAAGACCCAGGGACATGACAACGCATGTACAAGGTATGATCAAACTATAAAGTGAAGATTTTTGATTAAAAATGTCACGGTAAAAAACATGTCACTCTCCTTCAAAATATTCTGGCTTCCAACACGTTTGCTCCACTGTTCTTGCCTCTTTCTGAAGCAGTTCTGAGAGTCCTCTTTCACAAGTGTCCTTGTGAGTTGTCATCACAAACACAGTTGATGCCACCACAGAGTGCCATCCAAAGGAAAGGCAGGCTCAAAAAAAAAAAAAAATTATTGCGTATCTTCATCTGCCTTATTCACTGGATCTGGCACCCAGAAACTTCTGGCTCTTCCCTGAAGTCAAAATGATCATAAGAGTCAAATATTTTGAATCTGGTGAGGACATCGAGACAGCCATGAAAGTACAGCTAAATACACTAACAAAAGAGGACTTTAGAACTGCTTCAGAAAGTGGCAAGAGTAATGGGATAAGTGTGCTTAAAGTGAGGGGGTATATCTTGAAGTGGACTGATGACAATGTGTCTTTTACTGCAATATTTTTTTTTTAAATTTCAACACTCACTATGGTTTTCAGTTATACCTCACATATGTCTAAAATTGCATGAGGAATTTTAAGTATAGTGTATGTTATTCTATATAATTTAGAATCTATTAAGAAAAGAAAATAAAGCTTTTGGTACATGCTGATCATCCAGTAATCAATATCCTCAAGAAGGACCATGGCATGGCCTTAATAACTGACCACCATGTCCATCATATCCTCTTCAAACCTGAGAAATCTTGATCCAGGATGACCCAAACACAGTGATCAGAAGAAAATATTTAAGATATATAGTACAGACTTCATTAGAGATACTGTACATGAAATTCAAGAATGAAACAAAGGTAGAAACAGATAACCTCTAATCTCCTTTCAACTCTCTAATTATGTGATAAGCCATCTGTCTTGTAAAACAATAAAAATTTTACTCTTGGGCATGGTCAAAAAGTATCTACATATATCACTGCCATCATTTTACAGGGAATAGTAACTGCAGAAGCTGTGACCAATTCAACATGCCAAGAAATTTAATGTGATATATGACCAGACTCATTGGACTAGACTACTTTATTGAATTCCTCAGGATCCACAAGCTGGTTGTCAAGAGCTGAGAGTATGTTAAATCTACTCTAACCACAAAGCAGTAAGGAAGCAGAAATATGTTCAACTCTTTGTTTAATCTCTTTATTCCAATTTCCTCCCAGCTGCCTATATTATTTAATGTACCTCAACATTAAAAGCCTTGATTCCTTTACCTTAATTGGAATACTTGTTAGCACCTCTTTTAACTTCACTTTGTTATAAGGATTTCCACTTCTACTTGCAAGGATATCTTTCTATCTTAATATGATTTTTACATTTACCAAACATACATACTCATGGTTTAAAAAGAACAAATATAATAAACGTATTTTAAGAAAAAATGTAGCTGTTCCTCTCTTGCTGTCCTCAGGCTGATCCACATTCCCCAGAGGTGAGCACTTCCATCTCCTTCAGTTGTCTCCTCTGGTAACTACCTTTATGTTTCTAAATAACATGCTTATTTAGCTGTTTCTCACAGTTTTTGTTTTAGGTATCAACTATGGACTTCCTACTATGGAAAAGGAGGACGTTGACATTTTTCCCCTCCTCCTCTCCATAAAACAAATCTCCAAACCTTATTCTTCAGTATGATTATTTTTGTGTTTATAATATCAGTATGAATATACATTATTGTCTTTTATGGTATTTTGTTTGCCTCTATTAATTTCTCACTATTCCTGCAGTTATCTTTCTATTTTTAACCCTAAATTCTCAGGCATAGGTACAAATCCTGCCTCGATACATAGTAAAACATATCAGTCGTTTTTTAATTGACTTCAGAATAACTACGTTCCAGGGCTCTATATCCTCAAAGTTTAACATGGTTGGTGCTTCTGGTCGTTGAGCTTTCTGGCATTCTGTAGTGTGAACCAGCTTGCTTCTGCGTCTCCCCAACTCCCGCCACGCATCCCACTTATCCATACTGATTAACTTTGCTTCTAACTACCAAATGTTATCCTTGTCATTTTTTCTCTTTTTTGCCTTGCCTTTCTTGATTTAAGCCTTTTAAAAATCCTTTTTAAGTCAAAATTTAAAGGTTTATTGTTTAGATCTTTTTATTTTTTTAATTTCAGACTTTTACTCTGCGCAGGGCATGCATCTCTTATGAAATTCCACCCATTTCTTACGGCAAGACTTTAATCAGACATCTTTCAATAATCCCCATTTTCTTATAGCAAAGTTTTGTCTATTATTTCTTGACTTTTCCATGAGCATAGATTATCAGAGTAGGCAGCAGAAAATAATTTCTCATAACCCTTGCAATAATTAAAGACTCTGCTTACAAAAGGAAGAGGATAAAATTCCACAGTAGAAAAGGACAATAATAGCAGGTAATAGAATTGCACACTTGCGCTTGCTGTAGCCTAGATATTGTTGTAAGTGCTTTATACTATTAATTAATTCATACACTTGATCCTCATAGCAACCTCAGCATGTAGAACCTCAGCATTTATATTTACTCTGTTTAATAAAAATTCCTTATATTAATATAACCCTGACATATTCACATTTTACATATGATTTCCACTATTCACAATTTTTCTTCCTTTGAGAAGTTTGGGACCAGATTTTTCCCAAACTTACTGTCAACTTTCTCCCCTACCTTGAATCATTAAATACAGCATCCAGAGGATCTGCCATTATTTAATAATTCCAGGTTTCTGTGGCTAATTTTATTTGCTAACTTACCATGAGAGATGAATGATATGTCAAAATGTATGATGGTCAATAAATAGAAGACATTTAAAATATATCATCATTAAGAGAAGTACATAAATTAAATTCATCGATATTGAATATCTTAGATGAGGAACAATATATTATCCATGTTATTTTAATTGTTATTATTCTACTGTGTGTCAAAGGTTGTAAAGTGAGATGGCTCAAGTCCTAGTACTACTATTTATTAGCTGTAAAATCCAGAGACCATAATAGAAAACATCAATTATTTACTAAACTACTGACAATCTCCTAGTAAATCCAAAAGGAAGGTATTATTCTGTACTTCTTACAGGTAAGGAAACTGGACCTCTCCGTCTATACTATCCCCCAGTTCCATTGTTTCTGGAGTAGTAGGCCCTGGAGTGTTCCAAAAGTACAAGATAAATTGAATAATACAATAGTTGTGTGATAAAAAATGCTTTTTCATAACCCTCCAAGACAAGTCAGGAAGTTAGAAAGGAGGGATTTCAAAGCTTAGTAGACTCCTGGTCTACTAAATAGATTCCTGGTCTATTAAGTAGATGCCTGATCTGTTATACTCTGAAAAACGCAAATCTCTAGACAGTAACAATATTTTTATTATTCAAAAATTATTCAGAAGCACTATTCCCATAGCTAAAATGTAGAAAGAACCTAAGTGGCTATCAGCAGATGAGTGGATGAACCAAAGACAGTGCATAGATACAATGGAGTATTATTCAGCTTTAAACAAAAACGAAACTGCAGTATTTGACAATATGGATGATTCTTGAGGAAATTATACTACGTGAAATAAGCTAGTACTGCTTGATTCCACTTAAATAAGGTATCTAAAATTGTCAATTTAATACAGTCAAACCAAGGAATGATGGTTTTCGGGAACTAGGAGGAAGAGGAAACAGGAGTTACTAATTAAAGGCATAAAGTTTCACTTAAGAAGACAAAAAAATTCTAGTAATCTCCACGGTATATACAAGACTGTGTTGTACATGTAAAATGTCCTAAGAGGGCAGATCTCGGGTATGCGCTCCCACAAAATTTATACGTAACTAACTAAAAATTGCTTTCAAATATGACTGCTTACAGATCCCTTCTGAAATCGAGGTACTAGCGTTTTATTCATTCCTAGACATACATAAACATGCATTAAGTCACCATGAGGGTAACTCCAATCTAGCATCTCTGGGCTCTCTTACGCCACATTTTGCTAAGCATCCCTGCAATATGTGTTTGAGCGACCCAAGGCCTTTTCTTTTCTTTGGCAAGTTATGTTGGCTTCAGCAAAGTTTAAACACACATTTTACTCTCAAATTGGAAAGTTCTATTTTTTTTACCTGGAAAATATGAACAGAATTTACAGTACTTTCAGGTTTGAAATTTTATGTAATTTCCTTAGAAAAATTGAGAAGTCTGCTGCTAGGTTACTCCCAGTTACCAACTCTAATAGTATCTTTATTTCTGCTTTGTAGTACCTGCATGTTTATCACTGTTTAACTAATTTTTGTGAGGGATTTTATTTTCTGCTAACCTATAATTTCCATGACTGCAGTGATCATACCCAGCTCTTCTTTCCCTCCGTAACACCATCAGATTGCCACTGCTTACTATCATGCCTTTCCGCCAAGTAGGTCTCAACTAATGTTTGTTGAGTAATGACCAATGGAAGTAGATGGAAAATCATCTACTTCCAGTTTCTAGCCCATTCTCCAAACATGAAAGCCTTCATTTTAAGAAAAAGGCATGTCAAAGTGAGAGTAATTCACTGAAAGGAAATTATCTGTCCCTATCTTCTTTATTTTTACTGTAAGTCTCCTGGAAAATTCTGTTATAAATCCAGGTTTATGTTTTTTTTTTTCCCCCTCTACTTACTGTCTTTATTTTACAAGAACAGAAAAAAATCTTGTTATTCAGAAGTCAAGGTGTTCTTCTATCTGAAATTATCTTGCTCTGTTCTTTAGGAATCTTGAAGTAAAGGAAGAATAAGGAGAAAACTATCATATTTTTTACAGAAACGTGAATGAGAAGAGCTTTGTACTCTCCAAAAGATCTTCAAAGTTCCAAGTAGCTGTTCTGGAACAAAATCTACCAGGCAAACGACCTCTTTTCCTGAGTGCCAATCTGTATAAGAACATGTTTTTTACTTAAGAAGAAAAGTCATCTCTGCTTGACTTTCGTGGTTAACCAATCGTCACTGTAGTCACTGTTCTAAGTGTCATAAACAAGCAGATTGGACGGCTGGGATTCGTTTTAGAGATCATTAGAAAAGAGCTGAGGTGGACTTAGTGAAATTTTAAAAGTCAGTACTTAATCAAGAGAACACATGCCAAAACAGACGCAGGAGTTTTCACCCACAAGCTAAACATCAGCTTCAGGACCGTTACTGTAAAAGAGTTGATTCCTTAACTCCCAGTTCACACGGGCCAAAATTTACCACTAAAGTCTTATTTCCCTATCAGGCAATCAGGATATTATTAAAAATTCATGGCAGGGTCAATCTTCTGTTGATTTATTTAAGCAAGTTAACTTTGCTCAATTAAATAAAGGAGTTTATACTCATTTCTAGGAAAGATTTTTGAAGATGGAAAAGATATTTTTTCATACAATAAACTACACTATCTATGGTCACATCCTTTGTTGTTGTTTTGTAGCTTTTAATCTTTCGCAAAGTTTGCTGTCAGATTCTGGCAAAAGCTGCCCAATGCTTTCTGTTCCCGTCTCTGCTCACTATCTTGCTTGTCATCTCTCTCAAGTATCTGTAAGTAAATAGTTTTTTCTCAATACATGCTGCAAGCATGTTTAGTGCCTTCCTGAGAAGGAACTTGGCTGCCGGTTACCAAGGAAAAGGAACAAACTTTAGTGAGAGTCCAGCTTCATGAGGTTGTAAGTTCATTTGGATAAGAAGGTACTACAGTGTTTTCCAGGTTGTATTTAAATCTCCTGAGTGCACAAAGTTGAGCAAATCCTTCCTCTTTCAGTGTTTCGTGCTTACAACTGAGGAACATTTTCTTATAAGAATCTGGCAATCCTAATTTAAGTGTTAGCCAGTTGCAGGTAATTCAGAAATATAAACTAATATTTAAATGGTTAAATTTAGTAATTATTGAATAATTTGTTTCAGTTTATTCTCCTCATTATTCAGGATCCACTGAGAGCCAGGCAATATAAAAGATAATGAAGCTGACACATTTACTGCTAGTGAGCAAACTAAGTGAAATAGATGATATATTCAATAAAGAGTGCCTGGGAGCTTAGATGTGCACCACTTGGGGACAATAAGATGAGATGGTACATTTGCACAGAATGACTGTTTGTTCTCTGTTACTAGGTAGACCATTTTATTTTTATATCTGAATTGTCCGAATCACTTTCAATTCACCTCCAGGAGAAAAAAAATAAGATACAGGAAAAGTTATTAACAATGTTCCGTGTTTAACATAATTTGTTTTCAAACCTATATCTCTCCTAAGATACAGAAAGAGACCATGCATTTCTATCACAAAGCAGATAGTAGGCATCGAGTTAATGTTTTTGGAAGGACATAAGAAGGAGAGAGGTAGGCAGTATGTTCTTGATTTCAAAATTATTTGCTTTTCTATGATTCACAAATTTCATATCAACTATTTACTTGCTTGAAGAATGCTCAATGTTAGTCAATTTATGGAAAAGAAGTTAAACTGTGTGTGTTTGTTTAATATGGTTTTCTCTGTTCTAAGGGAGTCATTGCTGCCTAAAAATCACGTTCTAAAATTAACACCAGCTTTCCCAAAGTTCAAATTTTCAATCACACTTCTACAGCCATCACTAACATGCTTTATAATATTAACTATAAAGTAAGACTAAACTACATACAATCATGGCTATTGATTGTTTTGTTTCAGAATCCTGGAGGACAAAATAATTTTTCAGGGTTGGTAAGTAAGAAGACACATCTATAAAGTTTCATTTACTTCAGTTGTTTATATGTGGATCCATTTTTAATTAAAAAGGCAAAAGTTACTAAATTTGATGTCAGATCTCAATGTAGGAGATCCTGTATATGGTAACAACAAGCCAAAACTATTAAGACAATGACCAAGAATTGTCTCAAGTTTATGGATTTAGAAAGAATTATATGTGGGCGGAGACAATAAGGAAAAGAGGTGACAGGTGCAATCACATGGCAAATAGATAACAATGAATATTGAACATTATTGTTAAAAACGCCTTATTATGACACAAAATCGGTCATTTTTGTCCTTTCACATTTCCATGACAGGGGAGATTTTCCACAAGATAAAATAAAGACAGAAAGAATTTTTGATGAAAAGTCAGGGCACATACACCTTAAAGGTGCTCTTGGAAGAAGCCTCATTTGAACAGGCAGAGAGCAAATGATTGACATTCTGCATAAGGGCTTTGAAAGTCAGGGCTTTGACGTGTCATTTGTTAGAAACCCTATTATAATAACTGACAGCCATACTCTGCAGATGCACCATAGAGATGTTGTGCCAATTTCTTTCCCCAAAACATTAAATATTGTGAATTTTAATATGAAATATTCAGCAACAGAAACCAGGACCTCTGCTTCTTGTTGAGAAGGAAGGACTAAGCATCATGCACAATATTCTAAAAGCGATGAAGATTACGAGTGATGAAAATCATATCAAAGGGTTACAAGAGCACCACAAAGCTGGATGACTTGAGAAGTGGACGGACTGAAAGATTTAAAAACACAGAGGCTCCTTTTATGTATGAAAACTTCTATTTGAGGGACAGGCCTTGAAATCAGCATTTAGAATTTACATAAGACTACTAACTAATGTAAAATATTTTTTTGACACAAGATCAGAGGTAGCTAAGCAAGGGACACACTTAAATATTTTCCAATTCACTGCTTAAAATGAGGAATTTGCTTATTTTTCAAATATGAGAAGGCTGCAGCCAAGAAAAAGTATTTAATCTCCCCCTACTCAGTGAAGTGAGAAGAGTGACCCACGGAGGACAAATGAGACTACATTTGGGGAAGGAGCCTTGGGCAGGAACACTGATAACATTTTGCCATCCTTGCCATTTCTCAACTTCACACTCTACTAATACAGCTTTCATAACTTTCAAGCAAAGGGTTTGAGAAAACAAATTTTAGGTTCCTCTGAGCTCTGATCTTTCTGCTAAAGGAGAGAATGCAGTTGCAAGGACACAAGGAAAAAACACTCAGAGAGGTCTGTAATTTCCCCATGTGTGCTCCACACAACTATAGCATTGATCTGTGAGAGCACATACTTGTCACCCTCTTTCTTGCCCTAACTAACTGCCCTAACAAGGTGCCAGAAGAGCATTTGGAACCCTGTAGGTCCTCAGTATACATTTATTGACTGCAAAATGGAGTCCAGTATTTTGCTTAGACATTATGTTACTGCCTTCTATGGCATAATTCAGTGATACCTCTGCTTTGTCCATTTGGAAACTGAGTTGCTGAGAGGTGAGTTGTGTGCTAGAAAACAACTGGATAATGTACCTATAGAACCTGCCATCTATTGTCTCATTTCCTCTATCTGAAAGGCCCAGAGCCTATTTTGCGGCTTATGCGTGGAAATATTAACATCCGATCTCATATTATTATTCACTTGCTGATATCGAAGCATGGATGACTATTTGAGAGGTCAGTCCAGTTTCATTTCATAAGCCCGACCACAAGAATGCCGCAAGGGAGAAATAATTCTTGCCATCTGAGAGCAGTGGTTTAAATGGATCCCAAGGATATTGGGAGGAGTGAATTTTCGAAGGATGACAGCTAGCGTCTCATCTAATTGCAAAGCCTTCTTAAATGTCTCATTGTGGTTTTCACTTGATGGCTTATCGAAGCCATTATGCTCAGTCTAAAAACCCTGACGCACTGGCCCCTGGAATGCAAGCCTGGAAGACAGGACTCCTATCGATTAGCTAATGAATTAATTAATCCAAAGAGCCTGTGTTCTTTACCCAAGATGTACGTGTTTCAGGCTCACAGGTGGACTTGGAGAACAGATTACGAGTGTTTAAAACCTACGACTGATAGTGAAATTCAATTTTTCCCATATAAAACCTGCCCTATGAGGACAGGAGCATAACCTCAGTACAAAAACTGTTAGAGGTGATTTTGAAAACTTTATTAGTAGTCCTTGCTCCTCCCATCTGCATGTACCTTCTTGATTAGGGAATTACCTTACAATACCCCTAATTAATGCTAATTTATGCCTGTTTAGTGACCATAAAAATGTGTCACCAAATTTTAATTGCACAGGGAGGGTAGCTAGATGAAAGTACTAAAGAATTAGTGTGTCATTTACTAAAGAGACCTTTAGGAACAATAAAGACCATCTGCCCTGTCAATCTTCATCTCTAGAGACAGCACTGCACCTTAAAATCCAATGATAAATAAGATTTTCCACTATAGCAATGTGAATAAATGTTGCCCTTCTTCATTATTTGTGTCAAACCAGGGTAGGTGGAACTTTTAGAGGGACAGCTTGCTGTAAATGCTGACTGTTCATTTTAAAATTAACTTTTACTGGTAGCAAAGCATTTTTATAGAACAAAGGTGACATCTATTATCCACGTAGGTCTCAGGAGTATATTTTTCGTAGGTTGTTAATTAAATAGTTCAAAAGGCAGTTTTTGAAACGTATCAGGTGAATTCTTTATTTATGTATGCCCCAGATTCCCAATATTCATGTACTTAAATGAGAATTTCATGTCAGTAGGTTTTTGCAGACTACAGCAGTGCTATTTCCAGATATAACCTAAACTTTATATTTAACACTCATGCCTTCCTTTGCTTTCAACTGACTTCAACACATAACAAAGCACACCTGCTGTGCCAAGCTTTAAGGAGATGTAGCAGGAAACAAAACGCATCTTTGATTCCTTAGAGTCTAGTAAACAACCTGGTACCTGATATGAACGCAATAAATATTTGCTGAATGAATGAGTGAGTTCAATCATTTGCTAATATGGCCTCTATCTTGACCATCACTAGTTCCAGACAATAGGACATATGTTTCAGCTAATTTCTATTCCATAGAGGAAGAAAAGTCAGTGAATAAGTTTCCAAAAAATAACTCAAACTTCTATTTGGTTGCATTAGGCTAATGGTGTGATTGTTAAAAATTATTGGTACTTCTACCCTGAAAGCATTTTTTTTTTTCTTGGAAGGATTCCAAATGATTCACAAGCTCTTCTGGCAATAGCTGCACAGAGGAAATTGGTAATCTTTCCTGTAGCCTACTTTGGTCAAACTGTTCATTCCTACAGTACCTTTCCCTGTGCCTCTCTGACCACAACTGATGTTTATGCAGACTGAGCTCAGAGCACTGGGTTAACACAGTAATCCTTTCCCAGACAAAATCAAGAGCAAAGATCCTGTATCTCTCTCCAAATGTAGGATGCCACAGGCATTACTGGCAAATCCTCGGGTTCTAGATTAGGGTCAACCCCTGATACACTGGACTGTCCCTTCAGCAGGCGAGAAAGCACAGTTCTGAGGGGGGCTGGGACTGCGCTGAAGTCTGGTTACGGCTTCACAACAGCTGGTCAAAAAAGAAATTTTCATGGATCTTCCACAGATATGAAGTCCCAGAGAAACAAGACAGTCCCAGGCCATCAAAAATGTTTACATTTATGATGTACAGAACTCAAAGGATAGAGAATTGATAGAGAATGATGTAACATTAAAAAAGTTAAAAGAATATGCATAATATGAGCACGATTTGGTTAAAATTATATATATACATATAAACATTCTATCCGGATTCTCTTTCTGCTTCTCTCTCCTGTCATGCACTCATACCATTTGATATAGAAGGAAAAGAAAACCATTTTTTCTAATAATCTTAACTTTAAAAAAAGTTTGTAAAAACTTTTATTAGTATGTATTTGCAGTACATAATGATTACATTCGTCGTAGGGAATTGGTATATGCATATAACACCTTTCAACTCTTTTTTTTCTTTCCCCTTCCCTTCACTGCCCAGTTAATTATCATATATACAGATTAAAAACCAGATTAATAGGCCAGAAGCATATAAAACGAAAAAGACAATTGTAATAAGTCAAGGTATACTTTTAGATGCATTGTCTTCCTGGATTACAGTAAATTTGTTGTTCTTTTTTAAATGATGCAACTAGTGAGAAAATATACTGAATTTCATCACATAGTTGTTTTATATCACTCCCTTTAAAAACATCAAGTTTATCATATCAATTGTCTACATGTATTTATATTCATATTATTTCTTAAAGTCTATTAATTTGGCAAAATTTCTTTAAAAAGTCCAAGTTTTCACCACTATTAACCTATTACTTGGAAAGCCATTCCCACCAATAACACTGTGGAAACAGAAATATTTATGAAAGACAAAGGGCAGATTCTACTATTTTCTGCAAGCCTCCAAAAACCAATGTCTCCTACTTGAACTCTTTGACATCTAGACATTTATAAATGTTCCTTCTTTTCCAACTATTTAATTCTTTAAACAGACTAGCACCATCAAGTCTGTATAGGAATGAAATGAGAACTATTTTCTCCTTAAATTAAGTAGAGTTTTTCTTTCTCCAGAGTTGAATTTATAAAATGGCACAATTTACCACCAGGAATTTTAAGGCTTTTAGTCCATTGTATTGACTCCCTGTGGTTCTAGGGTCATATCAAAGAAATGACAGAGGCAGAAAATGAAAGAGCTGAAACAAAACATGACCAAGCTCAATCTCAAAAATAGAAAAGACAAAAGAAACAAAGGAAGCTTCTCTTTCCCTCGTTTAACCAAATTCCCTTGGGTAGAATCTTTAATGCTTTCCAAGGTCTTAGGAAGGAAGGAAGGTTATCCTGTTGGCATCAGGGACGCTATCCCGGGGATTTTATTACAGGGAGGTGAAAAGGAAGCCCAGATTCTCTATCCGTCCAGCTCAGGGTCACCTCTATCTGTGATGTTCCTTATGACTAGGCTGAAATATAAACATATGGCACCTCAAATTATTCTTATTAGTGAAGGACATAAATAGAAATTGGGACTTAAAAAATAAACTTCATACTTAATTAAGCCACAGGAATATTTAAAGGACAATTCACTGATTGGTCTCTTCCTTGAAAACTATTTTCTTTTTGCCTATTAAAAATGTTTATTTGTATTTAACGTGCTTTCATTCTTTCTTTTCAAACACAAGGCCAGACAATATATTATTTTTCATAAAAATGAAACGGTCGTTTTTTATACATGCAGGGCATAATTAAAATACATCAAGATACATGGCGGTGAACTTTGAAACACAGTCTGCCAAGTTAAACTCTAATCTATCCATGAAGAGACTGACAACCAGAATTTCACAGTTGCTGGCATACAGAGATTGTGCCAAGACACAAGTGAGAATATATGTAGTAAAGGAATGATGGGGACAGAGCGCAGAGCTGAGATACCCAGCTCACTTTCAGTTTCTGGAACAGGAAATACGTTCACTCAAATTGTTTATGGCTCTTAAAGAATTATTTAGGTGCTTGGTGACTAACGATAACATTGGTTATCATAGAGTCATTAAGGACATATTGATAATAAAATATCACGAAATGGCCTGAAACGCACTAGGGTTTTCCTTTATGGTTGTAAACACTCTGAAATTTATTTTTTGGCTTCTTGAAGTTAAAGGGAACGCTATTAAATTTGTGATGCTGGGAAAATTCAGTCTGAGATTAAAAAAAAAAAAAAACCTTCAAAAAAGAAAAGGAAAGGATGCATTTAAGTGTGAAACACAGTCTGGGTACACATATATAAATACATGCTTTCAATTAGTCATGTATTTTCTCCTTTATGTAGCAAAGATAGATGAGAAAAAATTAGGAGACAGTTCAATAAGAAATTTTAATTAATTAGAAGGCCAACAGCAGTAAGAGACAACTGGAAAAATCGTTTAAAGATTAGACATAGGCTACTGCAAGCAAAACAATTTAACATGATGCAGCACAGGCAGACACTAAGAAATAAAATGGGACCCACTGAGAGCTGTTGGTAGGGAAATTTATACGGCAAGCTCTTTTGTACTTTCTCATAGATCTGTTTACTGATAACCAGTTCATTTTTACCCACGTGACTCTAATGCTAGATCTCATTCATTCCTACTTGTCTGTCTGTCTGTCTGTCTCCCTTTCGCTCACACATACATACACACACACACCACATATACAAAAATCAGAAGCAATTATCATCTTGTACGTCAAACTATAGTTGTTGGGAAGTGAAAACTTTCATCTCTAACAAGCAAAAATGAAGAGGAAACATTGTCTTTTTTTTTTAATACATCAATACCTCTGTCATAGAAATTTCTCTAAGAAAAATATTTGGAAAGTTAGCTCATTTTATAAAATTAGCAGAATAATCTCAATTTATTGATAATGCACATGATGGAAACAGAAGAGTGTTCAAAATGCTAATTTTTAGTAGATTTTAGCATATGCTTTGTGTTCATATTTGGGTTTTTTAGGGGGGTACTGGGAATCGAACTTACCGCCTTGAGCTTGCTAAGCAAGCACCCTCCCACTGAGCTAAGTCGCCAACCCCAATGTTCATATTTGAAACAAGAGAATTTTTATGATAAACGTTAGTAGTATGTAACACTAGACTTCAAAGGAATATGACAAGCTTTTGCTTTTCTTGTCAAACCTTTTGGCTACTTTATGTATATATGCAAAATATTACTTCACTTGGGCTGTCAAGCATCAATCCAAAGAGAATTTTCTAACTCTAACTTCTCCCAGGAAATGTGTAAATTGTTTACGTATCAAAGATTTGTCCTTATGGGAGTCACACAAATAAAACAGAATGGTGGACAAGCAAATACTGTAGTGGTTCAGGCAGAATAGGTGATACTATTGTGCGTCACACATCGCAGTATTTTTTGGAAGCCATTTAAGGACCAGTAGAAGAGGTACAACTATAGAAACACTGTCTGGGTTCTCAAGATCAGGAAAATCTAATAAAGAGTTAAGAATAGTATATAAATGAGTACATGGGAAAGAAAGCAAAATATACAAATACATCAATTCCAGCTGGAGATCTCCTATGTGCACTGAAAGATTATTTCAACAGATAGAGATCTAAAGAAGAGAATTATGAGCACAAGTAGAATGTAAGTTGTGGAAAGCATGAGAAATACTTGCGGAATGGTTGGAAGTCTAGTTATCTGAATTACTTCCCTTCACATATACATGTATGTGTACATACAGGTAAATAGGCAAAAGAAGAGAAAAATTGGTTAGAAACCATTATAGAAGATTTGGTCATTGTGAGGACTCTCATGGTAAAAATAGTATTTTTTCATTCTTCTCTGACTCTTTTTGGACTCCTTTCTGTATCATTTTTCTGATGCTTTCCAGAGTTATAGTCTTGAGCTAATATTCAAGATATTCTTGACGGTCACATGGGCTAATATCCCATATATATGATGTCAACTATCATATGTTTAAAACCCTCAAATGTTTTTCTCCAGTGTGAGTATCTGAACCCTCTTCCTCTGCTCCAAATATCTAAGATGTGTCTTTTCTCAAATATTCCCCAAGCACTGCCCAAATCAGTTTGGTTCCATTTGCTCCTTCTCTAGAATTGGTAAATTCTAGCAGTTTCCCATCAGGAAAGCATTGTAACTTCTGCACAATGAAGAAATCCGGTTTGCTACAGGAGCACCCTAGGGCAATTCATTAAGCATGCCAGACATGCTTCTGTACTTTGCAACCCCCTTCTCTTTTCACAGTGGATAAAAACTGGCCACCAGAAGAGGGAGAATATTGACCATACCAGGTAGGTAATGGCTCTGGAAATGGAAGTTGAAACGTGCACTGCAGGGTAAGTAACACTGGCAGTAGGAGGATGTGACCGGCAAAGGGAGAGTCCTTGAGACATGTTAAGAGTGATGCACGGGGGTTCAGGTAAGCATTTCCTGTGGCCCACCGCATGTCCCTAAGCCCAACCCAATGCCGAGGATTTAATAGGTACTTGATCTGCGACATGGATCTTTTCATTTTGGAAGAGATGATAGGGCCACCATCATTTTCTGACTTTGTACGTTATTTGACTCTGAGAGAAGAAGGAAACATGGGAGCAATGGGTACTAAACAAGAAGTAGAGTCTGAAATAATATGAAAATTAAAAGAAGAAAAAACATAAGAGAAAAATTTGGACATAGGATCTCCACTATTTATATAAGTTAAAAAAAAAAAAAACCTGAAAAATGACTCCGAGCTATTGAGACTTCATATAGTGAGACAGTACTAAATCTTCAATAACTCTACAGAAGTTAAGAGGATGAGCTGGGTTGGACATGTTCAGTTCTAACAGTTCAGGATAAAGACAAGGTAGATAGTATCTTCATGAAGCAAAGAGTATTGGCTAAATACAGTCATCTTGATGATATCTAGTACTAAATACCATGTTCAGAGTATACCAATGAACACTATTCATATGAAAATAAAATTGTATTTAATGATTATCTACACATATATGCATTGCCTTTAAGATCATGGTCTGCAGGCTTTCAAGCAAAAATCTGGGATTATTATTTGCAGAATTGAAATTATAAGTTCCAGCTGAAAGTCTTACTATCTACAGTAAGTTTTAGTTTGCTAATTGACTCTATATTACAAGATCCTGCTATTCAGCAATGTTCTCTTATCTTGATGACATTATCAATAATTAGGTCTTTCGGTTTATTTTATCACCAAAATTAGTAGTGCTTATTTCACAAAATGAATGGTAGGATTTATTTTATAATTTGCTGGCATATATACATACTTATTTCTAAATAATTTGCTAGTAACAGTCTCCAGAACTGTGCTTGTGAATAATCCTGTTGAGTATTTGCTACTCCCATGCATACCTCAGGGCTCTCTAATTTGATTGTCATTTGTATTTAAATGCTGCTCATATTAATAGGGTGTCTCTGATACAAAATACGATATTATATGCTTTATAATTTTTCTGACTTACAATAAATTTTCAGTTGTATTAGTCTACTAGTTCTTTGGTGTTAAGCATATTTCTGAAATTAGCCTTCTTCTTGCATGGTGGCAACTATTTCTATTTTAAAAACTGACATAATTTTTACCTTGGGCCTCAATTTTTACCTTGGGACTTATGAATTGAGGGTATGGGATTAGGTGACCGTTAGGATCTCCTCATACATAATGTTGGTTAATTCTTTGACTTTGGTCTAAAATACATAGTATGCTTTTTTTTTTAATCTAATGCTAAGGTTGCATATATTTATTCTCCTGTTTATTTGCGTCACATTAACAGTGTTGTGTTAAATATTCGGTTAGCTTGAGTAAATGACACAGTGCTGTGAGCTGCAACATATATACGATAATACTTTGTAACCAGTATTTTATTACTTCTTTAAAAATTGTAAGATTTTTGAACGTATTGAAGGGAATGCAGGTTAAAAATAAAAAAATAGGTAGAAAAGAATAGAGGCTGGGGCATTTCTTTAACCTACAACTGATGTCCCTTATAAAAATGTAATAGATATATCATGATTTTAATTTCTCTGGAATTTTTATGTATTATTGGTTGAAGAACAAATCATGTATTTTTGCTGTCAACTCTTGCCCTATTCAATGATTTATGTTGCAGAAAGAATGGCATGCTGTCTCTGGATACTTGGTATATTTGCTGCTTTTCTTTATACTCCATTTTTAAGTAGTCAGTCTTAAATTGAAATGTCATTATTCATCATGAGAGAATGATGCTTCACTGTAAGGTTACTGGGAATTATGTTAAGAACCCAAGTGAGAAAAAAAAAAGACTAACTCAATTCTTTCTTTTCAGTCAAAAAAGCCTTTTGGATCCATTTGGAATCTTCACTATACAGCCAACCTTTGCCATTTTAATTCCTACCCCATTATATAATATATTTATGTATCTGTGCTGATATATAAATTTGCTTCTAGCTTAAAGCAATGACATGTTTCGATTTCTATTTTATAGTGATCACTTTTCCATATTATGAGAGGAACTCAGCATGGGAGGGGTGTATAGAAAGAGAAAGAGAGAGGCAGATGACAGGAGAGACAGAAAGAGAGAGATTAGTGGGGAGGTAAGATGATAGTGATCTAACTAAGGAAAATTAAATACTTAAAGCTGGGTAAAATAATTTAAATAGGTTTATAATTTACTTAGACTATATATCAACAGAGGGGCGTGACTAACAAACTGAAGGTAATTCTAGATTCTGGCTTAAGTGACTGGATGGATGGTGGAGCCATATCCATCCAGACTGAGAATATCAGAGGGGGAGTAAATTACAGTAATGTTGCTGGGTAGTCTCTTTCTAAAAGTGGTTCACCAAATAAAAGTTGCCAGGCTTTGGGTTGCTCGCCTCTCCTTCTGGAAAAGGATTCCAGGTTCTTTTCATCTCGAACAAAGAATTGAATGGAATAAGCAAAAAACAGTGACAAATTTTATTTGAAAAGGTAAAAGTGAAGAGCAAGGGAGAAACTGGCTCTGCAGAGCAAGCTCGGGCTGAATAAAAGAGGAAAAAGCAAAATAAAAGTACACTCTGGAAGACACGGCGCAGGCGAGCTATTGTGAGGAAAGCTGTTAGAGTGAGATCTTTGTGACGTCTGCATCCCTTTATGCCACCCAAAACTCAAGGAAATCCTAAGAAGTTGCACATGTGGGTCCTGAGAGCCACAATGTCCTAAGAGTCTGTCTCAGTATTTTGAGGCATAGGAAGGGTTTATTAGCCTGAGATTTATTTCAAAGTATACAGTCAAGGAAATAGTATGTGGGTTCTCAAGTAAAAGAAGCATGCTATGGTTTGGAGCTGTGGATATTTATGTTTTTGGCAGTGGAAATCTATGGAATTTGTGGGTCTTGGGATAAGTGTGTCCCAAACACAGAAATATAATGGAAGGATGGCCCACCCACTGGAAAATAATGGCCCACTTAAAGGGAAAAGCCTATTTCACAAGTGCAAAGAGGTAGTCTAGTCACAGATGAAAGAAACTCATTTGCAAGGAAAAATGGAAGGGCCAAACTCATTTGTAGGCGAAAGGGAATTACCTGGGCTTATTATGGGAGCAAAGAAAGAAAAAAACAAAACAAAACAATATTTAAACTGTGTTTCCATCCTGAAACTGCAGTTTTCATTTTTTTAAATTTTATTTTAATGGTACATTTTAGATGTACCATAGTGATAACATTCATCATAGGGGATTTGTACCTGTACATGATATCTCTTGTTGCTTCTTTTTTCCCATTCCCCTCTCCTCACCCCCTCCTCCCTCCCTATTTACAAAAGCTTTGCTTCCATTTTTTCCTTCCATTTCTTATTTCTCTTGTCCCTCTGTTCCTTTCCCCCTTCCTTGTTCCCTTTCCCATTTGAACATTTTCTTCCCTTTCCCAATATACATCTTGAGACCATACTCTTAAGTGAAATAAATAGGACACACATGTTTAAATACCACATAGTTTCTCTCGTGTGAGAAATTGATGTGTAAATAAAGTTTTCATTTTTAAAAATAGGATTTTCCTTGTCTCATTTCTACCTATCTTTGTTTATTCCACCCTCCCTCATTCCCACAGCTCCCTGAGATTTTGATCCCTTATTCTACAGGGTGCAAAAGTGCTGGAGATCCTCCTTTTGTAAATGTTTTGTGCTGAGAAGGGACCTGCCTAGCCAGGGAGCAAAAGTCTCACCCTGACGGATCTAAAGGACACGAAAGAAAATGGGTTTTGTTGGGTGATGAACCATCTTCCTTTGATAATCTGGAAAAGAGTACAACAACATTAACAAATTATTGAGTTTAAACTTTATTTGATAGCTGCATTAAACAAGCAGGAGCCAGATATTAAAAATAGAATTATGATTAATACAGGTTTCAAAAAATATTAGACATCGGTAGCATTTAACATAAATGAATCTCTGTTTTTAGGTGGAGTTGAAGAACATATAGACTATTTCATTTTTGCAATTAAAAAAACTAATGCCCTCTCACTTTTTAATTATATCGATGGTGAATGAATACATTAAATAAAGATATTGATATTTTTGTGACCTTTGGGCCAAAAATATTTTACTATAGAATTTAGAATTTGTATCTGGCCTCTATTTTATAGACTTGAAATCTTCTATCATGACCGGCCCTTGATGATAAACATATTAAATCTGAAATGAATAACAAAAAATTAGATCATATCACAAATGTAATAAAGCTTAGTAGCCAGAATATTTATATTGCTATTTTTATTTTATAGGAACAATTCTACAAGTAGCTAACTATTTACTGAACAGTACTTGTTAAACCAACATAATAGGAATATAGTAAAAGAGGACAAATGACATATTTTTTGAATAGCTAGTGGGACTATTGAATCTGAACTTTTTATGGCTATGATTTACAGGTTTAGTTGGTGTGGCTTGTGCAGTTTTTGGAGCCCCTATTTATACTTAGCCTCATTTTTCCATTTAATATTATTATTACTTTACTGTAAGTCCCTGACTTACAAACATTTGAGTTGCAAACTTTCACAGGTGTGTTATATAAGACTCACTTTGTCAGCTTACAAACAAATCTGACTTACAACAATTCTTCCAGAATGGGACTCATTTGTAAGTCAGGGACTTACTGTAATTAGTTTTGACTACACTTTCCTTCTGGGTGTTTAAGTCAGAGTAAGACCTGTGTTAATCAAAATTGATCTATATATCTATACCTATCTATATATAATATATAATACCTATATATTATTCCATGTATATCAAGGCTAGAGTTCCACAGGGGTTTCTTTGGGGTCATGTGAAGAACCACTCAGTTCTTCTAGTTTCTTCCCCATCCTGACAGATGACATGGCTGATACAGGTAACAAACTAAAAGAGCTAAGTGTCATCTGCCAGGATGTGTCACAGTCTTGCTTGACTATGTGCCTTCCCTTAGAAGCATGGGGGACATTTCTCCCTTTTGTGATCATTGTTATACCACGATGCACACTGGTGACTCCTGTCCTCTGGGGACCAACAATCGCCCTGCTCGGGAAGGTGGGTGGCCTCCTGGATCCTTTTTAAGGGGACCCACTGTGTGCTAAGTCCTGACTGACCTCGGAAGGAGAGGGCCAAAGTATCAGCTGTTCTCTAAGCTTGGTTACCCTCCTTAGCTTTGGTCTCTGAGCCTTGGTTGTTGAATACCCATAAGACCAGTTACACCAGTATTGAAATGAGAGCAATAAGTTGCAACTATTATAATCCTATCTGGATATAGAACACTTTGAAATATAATGTATGGCCAGAGAATTGCTACCTCATTTCTTTTTTTTTAACCAAGAACATGTACTGGTACATTGTATACATAGTGATCACATTCATCACAGTTATTTTGTACCTGTACATGATGTATCTTGGTTCCCCCCTCCTTCCCCATCCCTTCGTTCTGTTTCCTCCTTCCCTATTTACAGCAGGTTTATTCATATTATTCCATGATTTCCCTTTCCCTTTTCTTTCCTTTTTTCCCTTTTTGCTTTTCCCCCTTCTCTCTTTCTAGTGCTACCTCTTTTTTTTAATCATGGCCAGCCTTGGGACTAGGCATCAGTGTCATAGTCTATCTTTACCATAGCTGACAGCCTACCATCTTAACATATTTAGATTGTCTTTTAGAAGTCACATACCTACACATACATGTTAACAGGTAACAGTTATAAAGTTTTACAAGAAAAATTTAAAATCAAGAACGATTGGGGGGCTGGGGATTTAGCTCAGTGATTAGAGTGCTTGCCTTGCAAGCACAAGGGCCTGAGTTCGATCCCCGGCACCACCAAAAAAAAAAAAAAAAAAAAAAAAAAAGAACGATTGGTGTAACAATTATATATAATTATATATATAACAATTATATATAACAATAATTATATAACAATTATTATGGCATTTTGGCATAAAAATTATGATAACATTATAGTAGAACAATTAGGTTCTTAGTATCTCTAAAATAAAATATTTAAATTCTCATTTTTGGTATAAAATAACATCAATCAATTAGCTTATATCAATTACAAAATTTTAAATTATATAAAATTTCATCTAAATTTGCTACATTTTTAATAAAGTGCCTTTCTAAGTAGGAGGTACTTGTTTTCAGATGTACTTTATAAGTTACTAATGCCCAATCTTTTACCATTAGAGTGACACTGTCTGGACAGCATAGTGTTTGGCACATCTAATTTTCATAATAGAATTAAATAATCATCACATAAATGTAATCCTGAAAAAAGTCTATTACTACGAACAGTTTTGTTTAAGGACATCAGTGCAGTATAGTCCTAAATTTTGTATTTTAGAAGACCTGTACACTTGCGGACCATGAATTCACTTAATATATCAAGAAGTTAACCATAATTAGCATCACAATTATATAAAAGTCTTTTACATATTGAATTAGTTTGTACTCTTAAGGCAAAGTTTAGATTCCCTTAAAAGATGGATATCTAGAATATACAAAGAACTCAAAAAAATCAAACTACCTAAAATCATGATCCACTAAAGAAATGGAGCAGAGAAATGAACAGATACTTCACAGTGGAAGAAATACAAATGGCCAACAAACATGAAAAAATGTTCAACATTTATGGATATTAGGAAATGCGAATTAAAACAACTCTAAGATTCCCTAGAAATAATGGCAATCATTAGGAAGTCAAACAATAACAAATGCTGGCACAGCTATGATGAAAAGGGAACCCTCCTACATTGTTGGTGGGAATGCAAACTAGTACAACCATAATGGAAATCAGTATGGAGATTTCTCAAGAGTCTGAAAGTAGAAATCCCATATGACACAGGCATTCCCTTAGTAGGTATCTTTCCTGAAGAACTTAAGATATCATACTACAGAGATACTTGCACAACAATGTTCATAGCAGCACAATTTGTAATAGCTAAATTCTGGAAGCAACCTCTATACTTGTCAATAGATAGCTGGATAAACAAAATGTGGCATCTATACATAATGGAATACTATTCAGCTATAAAGAATGAAAAACCAGAGTCATTTATAAGATAATGGATGGACCTGGAAAATATAACGTTGAGTGAAATAAACCAGTCTCACAAGCTGGAATACTTCATAGTATCCTTCATTTAGTGAGGTAAAATACAAACAAAAGAAGAGGGTAAGACAGTGTTAGATATAAGCTAATAGACAAAGGGTTCAAGGGAACAAGAAGAAGGCAAAGGGGGAGGGGAATGGGAATCCAGAGGAATAATGATATTTTAAAAATAAGAACCTAATAACCCAAATTTAAATCAGTGACATGTACACTGGGTACTATAATAACTTTATGTAGTTGTGACTTACTGCTTCATTTATGTGGTTGTTTATATTGCTCACTGCCATAAGCAAAAGGCACAATGTATTGTGGTCTGTAAGCTTTGGTAATGGCCTGCAAGTTTGTGTAATTTTTCATAAATTTTAATAAAATAAAAAATGTTTCATAAAATTTTAAAAAAGGTTCACATGATGTAATTACACTGAAAAGAATTAAAGGATGACTTTAGACCTCTTATATGTTTAGGAAACACTGTTACTGACCACAAATAGACTCATTATCCAACATACAAGTGTAAATCATTCATGCAATAACAACATACTTCTTTAATCAAAGCAAATAGATGTAGATCAAGTTTTAAATAGCAGGATCAAATGTTTAAAAACATCAAAATCATGATCTTTTTTATGTTTGTTTTAGATACAATATATATTGTATAAAAGAATATCTATCGGTTACTTTGCATGCATTATAACTGTGAAATCTGAATTCACAACATACTTTGTCTTCAGATGTACATACATCTCCAGTCCCAGGTATGTAGAACATGTTATAACCGAAGAAAATAATTAATTATTTAACCTGTCATAAACTGATTACTGAAAATATTTTAAAGACAACATTTAAATAATCTTTAGCTCTTAAAACTCAGTTTCTTAAGTAACTAAAAGCCTAACGAGGAAAACAAGAAATTAGCTTAGTAAAATATAAAACATTTGCTTCTTAATTGTGTTTTTGTAAATTTAAACAAGAGAGTTTTAATGTCTTAAGAAAACCTCATTTCTTTAGATACAGAAAACATTTTAACCTTTTATTTAGAATCAGTTTAACTATATCTATAATATCTTCTTTAAACACATCTGTTGGGATGGGATACCCTAAGACTCTGGAGAGAATTGGAGAAGCCACCGATCAGTGGAGAAAATTGAAAAAAATTGACTTAGGCAGCTTCTCTTTCAGTCAAAGAGAGAGTTTTGTCCAGTAATTCCTCACGGTCAAGGTTCTCCCACTTAAGGGAATTTTTTTAACTTTAATATAGTATTATATATTAGAATTTTAATTCAGTAAACTTAAAGAGAGCAATCATATTTACATATATAAATAATTTAGAAAAACATTTATTAAACCAAATGTATTATGATTTTATAAGCTTTAAGAACTAATACATAAATTTTTATCTAGCAACCGATGACTCAGTATATCAATCAGTATTTACTAGAGAAACAAATATAATACAAAACGTACAAATACATAACATTTATAGATTGGCTTACTAGGGCCACCCACACAGCCAGCTGTGGAAGAGTGCAGAAGTCTCTCTGCTCATGGAGATCCAAGCAGTGTCCCATATGAGTCCCTATTCAGAGGCTGAAGGGTCTTGCCTGGAAGCCAGGAGATGACGTCCAAAGTGAAGGCGAAGACCAGAGCACCTCCAAAGAAACCACAGATGATTCATCCTCTTCATTTCCCCTTTATACCATCCAGAGGACAAGCCGCCCTGGGCTGAGTCTTCTACACTCTAACTTGTGGAATTGCTGAGCCAATTTAGTTGAGCTTCTCTCACTCAAATTGACACATTCAATCAACCATCACACTCAGATGTGATTATGAACATTAATTTCATTTATATTTACTTATTTACTCATTTTAACAATTGCTTTAAATTACTCATGAGAGCCAAAGCATAGCATAGCTAATATTGGTATTAAAATACAAACATATAACCAAGATACATCATGTATAGGTACAGAATTAATGTAATGAATGTGACCATTGTATGTAGAATGTACCAATACATGTTCTTGGTTTAAAATAAAATTAAAAAAAAAAATACAAACATATATATATATATATATATATCAGTATATAAAAATATATCTTTATGTTTTTATATAAATATACATCTCTATATATAACTTTATATATATTTATATATATAAATTGCTATATGAATATTTATTTATAAAGATATATGTGTATCGGTATATAAATATATATGTCATCATGTAAAAACACTTAAATTATTGTACAAAGAAAACAATGAACATTTATAAAACCGATTTTTAAAAAGAAAAATGTAAATTTTTTTTTGTGCTAGAGATTGAACTCAGGGCCTTTAGGCAAGAGCTGTACCACTTGAGCTACATCCCCAATCCTTTCAGCAATTTTTAAAACAAATTAGCAGGCAGACAGAAATGGAAACATGTACAATGCATAAAACAATTACATTAAATCAAAGTGTACTTTTAGATATACTGGTCATGCTAAATTATAATAATCTTTACTTGCTTTTCAGTTCACTATAAATAATGAGTTAGACTTTTTACCTAGGGGGTATCAATTAGCACTTCTTTTTAAATGTAAATCATAACAGTATTTACTTTAATACTTCTAAGCTACTGTGAATACCTTTCGCTTGCTACTTAATAAGAGAGAGAAGAGTTATAGATTGCTAGATAGAGTTTTATCCTTATTATTAAACCTTATTTTTCCTCGTTATTATAAAACCAAGTTTGAGGCCTTATAATTTTTTACTCTTTACCTTACACATAGAGAAATATAGACCAAAAAAATCAACTTTTTAAAAATCCTCAAATTGATCCCAAATTCATAAGACATAACCTAAAGGTAACATTTTAGGGACAGACATTGAGTTATCCATCATCATGTAAGATGAACTACCCGTCTTTAAGATCTCCCTTGTGTACTTTTGGAGAGAGATAAAGAGAAAAAGATAAATGGAATCAAGAGAAAGGACGGGATCCTATTTAGGTCCCAGTGGGCAGACTGCTCAAACGGCCTGCCCCATTTTTCCCAGAGTCGCACTGCATGTGCCACTCACTCTACTCTCAGGCATGACTGGTCTAAGCATCCCACTCAGTCTATCCCCATATCCCACAGAAATCTTCCCTGAGATCAGGCACACTGCCTTAACAGATCGGAGAAGCAGGAAAAGGGAGTTGTATGTAGCTGCCCGGCTTTACCCAAAAAAACCACCCCCAAAATCTTTATATCTAGGGAAATGTAATATAGGCTAGGAACTCAGAGCGGGTTTAAAAGACTAGAGAAGCCACTGAGGGCAACTACAAATTACATACAATTTTAGATAGGGAGGTAAAGCTGGGGCTAAAATGATCATAATAATACCCAGACCCAACAATGTGGAGGGAAGAGGCAGCTAGTATTAGAGAAAAATGCCCTGTGAGGTCCCAGAAAAATACTTAAAGGCAGAGCTGGGCAGGCAGCCCTGGGACTAGGAAGGTCATCTAAGAGAGATGAAATGGAGCTCTGTTCATTGGTCTGTGGGCCTCTCCTTCCAGCCAGAAAAAACAGATCATGTGCTTCCTATGCTCCCTCCTACGTGGTGGGCCACACTGGTCTGTCTCCAAAGCCATGAGAAAACTTCCTGAGTTCACCAGCTCCAGCTGGTTCCCTGCTACCCTCCAATTCCTGGCCTCTCCTGCTAAGTAGTATCAGAAAAAGTTAAAGGACTTGAGTTTTCTGACAGATAAAAGGCCTCAGAGTGGGAGAGAAAAATGGACAAGAAGGAGGTGGATTTTTTTGTTTTGTTTTTTGTTTTTCGTTTTTTTGGTTTTTTTAGGAGAAAGAAGAAAGGGGAAAAAAAACAAGACAAAACAATGGGCTCCTTCTCAACTTGAATTCACAGCCTCTACCAGGTCCTGAGAATGTCAGCTTTCACCTGAATGACCACTTGACTCTGCACTGCTTAGGACATTTTCCCAGACACCTGAAAGGGAAGCAGGCATCAAATGGACTGAGTTTATGCTCTGGTTTTGAGGGGGAGAGAGATGAAGGGGTGGGGAGAGAATGAGAAGAGCAGTTTAGAGATTCTCCTTAAAGTGTTTAGGGGCCAAAGATATGTGCGACTCAAGGAGATGGCTTCCTCAGGGGTCACCTCAAAGGCTGATCCTCGCCATGGTGTTTCAGGACTGTTTCCCATGCTGGTCATCTGAGAAAATTTGCTTGAGGACACTGAATGTGTCTATCTTTATATGTGTCAACCCGAAGAGCAAATTTTAGTTCCATCTGATCCAGGAATGGAAGATGTTGACCTGAGGAAGTACCTGATCAGGCCATTACATGTCATAGGGTGTTCCTCTGGAGAGTTTTCAATTTCTGTTTAGAGAGAGTCGCTGCCTCTTGTATTTGGTGCTTTTCTATACAAGCACCCAGTTTTTCTAGGGACTGGAAAACCTGTAACTACTGAAAAGGAAAAAAAAAAATCTCTTGCTGCTGAGGTTCACAGAAAGGAGAGTGAAAAGTGGAGAAGAAGATAAAAAAAGAAATAAACCACACTTAAGAAAAAAAGATTGCGAGAGGAACCCCAGAAACTATACTTAGCGATGTCAGAGTTCCAACCTCTCTTTTACGTCCTGGCAGGCTTGCCCTGAGACAGTATCACTGGACAGAGTCCGTGGAGGTTCCAGAAGCTGAGATAAGGAAGCTAAGCCACCCTACCCAGCTGTGCAAGGTTCACTGACTCCCACTGCGGAAAAAAGAATGTTCAGGATGCTTCTGTTAGAGGCATGAGAAGTATTTAGTAGAAATTTAAATTGAAAAGTACACACTCAAACAAAGAGCACAGGCCCTCAAGAGAGATGCAAACTGTGGTAGTTCTGATACACTGTAAAGAGCTGAGTGGGAATATAGTTGATTTGTTTATACTTACTAAGTTGAGGAATATATGAGAAAATTAAATGAGCACTTTTAGTGCTGTGTTTGAATCTTGTGTTCACCACACAGCAGCCCAATAATCCCTGCCCCTTGCACACCTTTCTGCAATGTCCTTCCACAGTGTATCACCAATGGGCTGTGGCCAGTAGAAAATATCAGAAATGGTTATGTATCACTTTAGAGACAATACCATAAGAGACATCTCCCTTCTCGTCCCATTTTGGATGACACACACCATAAGAAACCTCAACTGTTTTAAGGACGTCCAGGAAACTCCACAAACATGCCCACATAGTAAGTAGTAATTGTGGAAGTGAACTAAAAGTGATCCATGTCTTTATTCACCAACAAAGCCACATGGCCACGTAGTCGCCCACTAAGGTCTTCAGATTTTCAGCAGGAAAGTTGTAAAATATGAGTTCCCGTGAAAGAGTCAACAAAATATGCAAGACTGGGCTGGGAATTTAGCTCAGTGGTTAAAGTGCTTGCCTTGGAAGTACAAGGACCCGAGTTCGATCCCCAGCACCCAAAAAAAAAAAAAAAAAAAAAAAAAAAAAAAAAAAAAAAAAAAAAAAAAAAAAAAAAAAAGAAAAAAAAAAAAAAAAAAAAAAAAAAAAAAAAAAAAAAAAAAAAAAA
>PVJO010004450.1:0-72796 GCA_004026905.1 Hystrix cristata | reverse complement strand
AGGACTAAAAAATAAAACAGATCTGTGAAAATAAAATGAATGAAATTTTATAATTCAGTTGAATTATACATTTCGACTGAATGTGCACTGAAAGAATTTGTAAATTGTGAACTATTTCAGTAAAAAACTGAAGATGGAGGACAAAAAGAAAGGAGTAAGAACTAGAGTGAGTAAAAGACCAAGCAAAATACAAGTTTAACAGCATCCAAAATTCAGTAGAAAGATGCAATAATGTTGAAAACGTATTAAAAAAAAAAAAGGTCAGAGACACGAAGAGCAGAATGAGACCAATGAAACAAAATGAAAAGTATGCCAGTCTATACATGAGGGAAAATAATATGGCTCTAGTAATTCTGCAGCCTCTGAGGGCAGTTCCATAAATGATGCTGAAACAAATTATACACACACGGGGAAAAGTAAAATCACATTAGTACTTCAAACTCCACAAGATGCATTCAGCAAAATCTTACTGACCAATTACCATGTGCCAGGCATTGCATTTATTTGGCACTCAGCAATGAGGGGTGCAGTCTTTCTTTTAATAAAAATCTTGTATACACTTCTTCCCATCGTTCTTGTCTTACTTCCATATTGAACTAGATACTTAGAAGATGATTGTGATCATTATCACCTAGATGATATTTCTCCTTCTAGTTTGGCTATAATCTTTGCAGCTTTTCTAGAATAATATTTTTATAAGTCAGATTATGTGCTCCTTCAATAACTTCTACACTTTTTGGAATAAAATCAGCACTCCACAGCATGGAAAATAAAGAACTTTTTAATCTGTATCCCCAGCCTCCTGATGTAGAATATACGAGGTGTGATCCAAAGACACAGTGAATGTTTAAATTTAAAAAGCTATTACAGTAAAAGACACACGATCATTAGTCCTCTTCACTTCAAAACATTTCAAAATCTTTATTTCAATCTGTCGAATAAAACATGATGGTGTGTCCTCACCCACCTTTTTCAATGGATCTGGCACCCTATGACTTCTGGCTCTCCCACAAAGTCAAAATAAGCATGAAATATAAGTAAACATTTTGAGCTGATTCAAGACATTGAGGCAGCTCTGACAGAGCAGCTAAAGCCACATATGAAGGAAGACTTCTAGAACTGTTTTCAAAAGAGGCAAGAACAATGGAATAAGTATGTTTGAAAGAAATGGGGAATATTTTGTAGGGAATTAATTACAATGTGTCTTTTACTATAATAATTTTTAAAATTTAAACACTCAATGTATCTTTTGATTACATCTCATAAAATACTTTCAGTATTCTACTGTTTCAGCCCCCTAAACCCAAAGTTTCATATTCTTTCCCTTTCTACGCATTTGTCTAAGTCACAACACATCTTGTTTTCACCTTAGGCAGTGTTTATCTTTTTCAGACTCACTTTGACTATTGTCTGTTCTGGGAGGTAAGAAGTGGCTACTTCTCCTCACTTTCTACACAGCCCTCTATTATAGCACTTAAAATGCTAACAACATTTTGCTTATTTTTTATCCTTTCACTAAAATATAAGCTCGTTGGAAATACGGGATTTTAATGTCTTAAAATTAGAAACAATGTTATCATATTCTTAGATGTAATATATTTTAAAAATGATGAAAATAGCCATAAAACAAACAATCTTCACATATCATTTATTTATGAAATTATTCTAAATCATAGTGTATATTTGTTCTGGATTTGTTAAAATGTATTGCATTAAAGAAAATTACAGGAAAATGAAGATCTGAAGTAGCAGGATAGTACTAGGAAACAAATTATGATAATGACAGCCTTTGGCCTTGGTTTTGGCCATGTGATCTGCTTCGGCCAAGAGGGAGTTATTGGGCACATCTGACACAAGGAACTGAGATGCACTAGAATGGCGGCATGTTCTGTAATCCTTAGAAGAAAATAGCCTGGCTAGTCCACTGGTGGTTTTTTATTTGCTTGTTTTTGTCCTTTAAAGGTGCAGGTTCATACACAATAATTCCTAGCAGGTAACAGGATTCTGAGTAGAAAACTCTATTAAACTGTGACTTATCTGTCTATTTGGAATTTGCAAATGCTAATAAACTTAAACACTTTTTTATGTGCCTCATAGACATCATGTTGTTACAACCTGATTTCCAGAAAAAGCAACAGTCTAGATCCCATTACTGTCCCAAAATAGGGCTTATTTATGTAGCCAAAACGTGCACGTCTTACAGTCACACATAAACCCCAAACTGAAACCAAGATTCCAGCTCTGAAGCAGACTCTGCCTCTGAGACTTGCACCAGACTCTTTTTTTTTTTTTTAAATGTTGAACACAGTTCTACGACCATTCAAAAGTCTTGCTGCAGTCATTTGGCTCAATGTATATAATCTGTATCAAACTGAAAAAGTTTTGTCTGACTCACAGGTGCGCCATAAAGAAAAAGACAGCCCTGAGCAAAAAAATGAGGTCACAGCAAGAAAGGAGTCTACTTGAGTTACTCAAAAATCTCAAACATCTTAGAAAAGTAAATGAAAGAGTCTTAACAGGATTTCTGGAGACATCACTACTTCCGTGACTTGGCAGCTCAGTTTACTTGAACAGAGTGATAATGAGGCCATTCTGCCAGGTCCTGAGTGTACCATTTATTTTGGCTGTTTTCCAAGGCCGTGAACTTCACCCCTAACCCAAATCAGCAGCAGTGAAGCATTTGCTGTCGGTTACCGTGGAAGCACAGTGAAAGAGCTGGGACGCAGCAGTGCGCATCTATCACTGCCCAAGGAAAAACCAGGTCAAGGTACAGGTCCTATTGATGGAGTGTGTGAGAGGTGAGTAGACTAATTTCAGAACAGAAATACAGCATTACAGTGCTAAAGATTTATCAGTCGTCAGCTTTCCCTCACTGTTCTTCGTGAATGTCATTTTCCTTCATAATTCATTAGTTCTAAGTGGGCAAAAGGTCAATTACAGTGATGAGTTATCTGGCCTCTTTAACCCAGCTCAGATAAGTTCTGGGCTCTGACTGACTCACAAAAATAAAATGATTCTAGTATACAGAGGCATCCATTCCTAGAAAGAATTCCAGTATCACTGTCATAACCATAGATTAGCTGAATACAACACATTACATGGAAAAAGTGCAGGGAAATAGGATTTTTTTTTCCATTTCACTTATAAAAGAGATATTGTGTTTCTCTTACTATTATTGGTACTTCCTTACAGGCTTATACATGAGCTTAATGACTGTTTCCCAAGGATAAGACCATTCCTATTATTTTCAAGACTTCAAAAGCAGCTGTTTAGTAGGAAATTTGTTTTTCTTAATTTCTTAAAATTTTATTTTTAATTGACAAAAATTATAAGCATGTGTATTTATGAGGCACAATATAATGTTTTTGGTGTATGGTTACAATGTAGAGTGATTAAACTGAGGTAATGTATAAGTCTGCCACACGATATACTTATTTTTTGATAACATTTAAGGTCTACTCTTAGCAATTTAAAAACACACAATGGTTATTTGCTATATTTGTTATATTCTGTGCAATTGGTTATATTTGTTATATTCTGTGCAATAATTCACAAAAGTTTCTCTAGTCTAAACTACATTTTGTATGCTTCGATCAACCTCTCCTTTTTCTCCATCTACCCTCCTGCCCCAGACTCTGGTATTTTTTCTATTCTCTAATACTTGGGGTTCAATATGTCTAAATTCCACTCATTAGTGAGATCACATGGTATTTGTTTTTCTGTGTCTGGCTTAGTTTAATAAGCATAATGTGCTTGCTTAAGACAGGATCTTTCACCCGCTCCCCCTGCCCCTTATTAAGACCAAATCATTTTCCTTTGTGTAAATATAGCACACTTTCAATATCCAACCAATAACTGAAGGGCACTTAGATTTTTCTACCTCTCAAATATTAAGAATAATGCTGCAATGAACACAGGATTGTGGATATCTTTTGGCATCCCGATTTCTGTTCCTTTGGATATATACACAAAAGTAAGATTGCCGAATCACATGCAATTACTGTTTTTAGTTTTCTGAGATACCAGCATCCTGGTTTTCACAATGGCTGTACTATTTTACATTCTTGTCAACAGTGAACAAAAATTTCCTTTTCTCCACATGCTCATCAACACTTGCTATTTTTCATTTTCTTGATAATAGTCATTCTAACAGATAAGAGGTAATGATTTTATATGATTTTAATTTGCATTTCCCTCATGATTAGTGATGACTTTTAATATATTTGTTGGCCATTTGTATGGCTCCCTGTGAGAAATGTCTATTTAGGCCTCTCACCTGTTTTTTTGAATTGGTTATCCGTTTTCTTGCTATTGAGTTATAAGAAATATTTTATTATTGGAGGTGTTATGACAAAAATGCTGACAATAAGGTAAATTCATTTCATATGTCAACTAAATAAAGATAAGTTCCAAGTATTTTTCTTTGTTGATTTCATGCATGATCTTATACATAAGCTATCACCTAGGGTAATATTTAACCCTAATTCCAACAAAGAGAACAATGTAAAATGAAACAAAGTTTAGTCAAGTAATACAGCTTGGTAACTTTTAAATATGTTGATTATTCCTTACAACACTAACAGTTTTGTGACTGAGACTTTAGTGAAAAACAATGAAGCTATTCTAGGCATTCATGATTCCACACAAAAATAAAGGTTTTAAAAGTAAGCAAAAGAGAGGGAGAGAGAAAAATAGACACAGACACAATCAAGTGGAGACTGAGTATAGGAGTTTTAATAGCACTAATGATAGGAAACTCACATTGCTTTCTTAAACAGTCTTCTCCACTGAGGCAGTAGCCTGACAGTTACCAAGTAAGAAGTCCTACACCAAGGAAGTACACATAATATTCAATGGTCCGCACACATTTCCAAGCATTCGATGAGCAAAATGCTTCCAGGAAAAATGTCTCATCACAGAGAGACGTGTAAATGATACAACCCACCACATAAGTTTCATAATTCTAAGCAGTTACGAAATAACAAATATTTATACATGATTATAAATAAGAAAATGAAGATGAATTTAAGAACAGTATGGGAAAAATGACTACTAAAACTGAAGAAAAATTATCATAAGCAACTAATTTTTCAGACAGTTGCGTGTGTATGTGTATATGTATATTTATGCCATGAGATGATACAAATGATAAACATTAGAAAAATGAGAAACATTTAAATTTTGTATTTGGGATTTACCTCATGCTTAATTAGACACACTAACTTGCTTGATTATAATGACAGAAACCAAGAACACAAAAGTTAAAAAAAAAAACTACATAAGTAAATGACAACTTTTAGGTACCAGTGTACACATTTGATAAATGCTGGCTAGGGGCTATATAACATATAAGTCTAAAAAGGACAATTGAGTTTTTAAAAAATCAGTAAATGTAGAAATCACATAAAATTTTTTATTCAATGATCATATGGATTGAATAGTAGATTTAGGTAATTAATCTCCATAAATTGGTAACTTACATGAAAATACCAAACAAAATTAATATCACATTTAAAACAATTAAAGGAGAAGTAAGAAGCATTAAAATGTGTTATGGACATGTATGAACTTCCCTTGATGAATGTAATCATTATATACTGAAAATATGTACTAATACAAATAAACACAGACACAGAATATGAAAGCTAATATAGGGAAACACAAGTGAGTTCTCATTACAGAGAGACAGTGTGGGGAGAGAGAGGGAGAGACAGAGACACAGAGACACAAACAGACACTGATAGATTTTTAGGGTTAAACACAGACAGTAAGTTAATTATACTACCAAATAAGAAGAACTAGGGAAAAAAAAAAGAAGAAGACGAAGAAGAATTAGGAATTAAGGTTTCAGGAAAATCTTTTTCAAATTAGAGATATGGCAATGGAAGTACAGACTGTGGAAAGAGAAAATATAAAGGAGTGGAATTACAGTGAAATGATTTGTGCATATCTTCAGTGGAAACTTTTACTCATATTTTCAGTACCTATTTTCATAAGAAAGAAGAGGAGTCCCTTATAAATTCCATGAACGATTTAGAAGGTGGAACTTTCTATTTTAAAAGGGTTTAGCATCTAGTTAGTAGAAAAGAACAATATGAAGAATAAGAAGGATTTTTTTCATATTTATCATCGTTCATTAATCTATAAGAGAAAACAATAACTTGGGCAGACTTTTTATCTTCTTCCTATTATTCTTCCTATTTCTATAGAATGAGATACAGTGTGTTGAGCATCTTCATGGGAATTTTGTGTAAACAAAGTTGGGATCGTCATTCATTCTGGCTGTTGTCAAAGTTTCCAAGGCCACAGTCTTCCCTGTGCTGTCTTTCTGCCTCCCTGCTGTCAGCTCTTAGCCACCCACACTGCTTTCTCCCCCAAAAGTGTCACCCTCATGGTGTGCTGACAGGGGAGACTCAGAATCTCAGCAAGTGCGGTGAACCTCGCATGCACTGTGCTGCTCTGTGGAACTCCAGGAGCAGCAGAGTTAAATTATATGGGAAGAACAAGAGCCTGAGTCAGGACGAGGGTTTGTGTGCACTGAGATTCCCCTTAATATGCCTGGAGAGACAGATTAAAATTAGGTAGGTGCTGTGAAAAGCAGGTGTGTAAAGAGTTGTGCCTATTCAACAATTTAGGATAGAACAATAATCCACTTAAGGGTTTCACAGAAACACTTATGGAATAATATAGCTATATAAACTTAACACAAAACTGAAATGAGTTCATTGTATGATTTTTGTTTTTGCAAATCAAGTGAAAGTCACCATTTGTTTTATTCCACACTTTACAATTTTCTTGCTCTCTCTGTCCTTTAGAGAATATTAAAACACAATTCACTCTCCTTCAATTTGTGTAGAGATGAGACTAGGATAGAAGTGCCATACAGCTGACAGGTCATACTTTAAATTAAGTTTCCCAAATAAGAATTTAATCTAGTTTCGATAAAAGAGTTACTAACCACTTTTAATTAGGAAAAGCAAGGCTGAACCAGAGTACTTTCTTAGGCCCCCTGATGTAAGGAGCTGATCATTAGTCACCGATGGTATCAGTGCTGTCTGCAAGAGCTCACTAAACAAATCTCAGGAGGAAAAAGAGGGTTTAAGTGGGCTCTTCTGGGGATATTCCACAGACCTCAGTTCTACTTGATTTGCAAAAGCTTTGCCCGGGAACCAATAAATGGAGAGTCTCTTTCTAAATTAAATAACTTTTGCCATTCACAAAATTAGAACAAACAGGATGATCAGCTGCTTAAAAAATATATGCCTTAAGCATGTTCATGACCATTGGGCAAGATAGATGCTTTGCGGCCTCTTAATTTTATTTTCTATTGTGCTTGTACTTGCTTGATATCCAATAACAAGGTGTTTGCTCTTATTTATCTGATAACAAACCAATGGCTGACTTAATCATGACGTGGGTCACGTGATCAGAGGCAATGGACATTTTCTCTCCCACAATATACTCTTCCCAAGACTCAATAAATGTGACCAGTGAAATACAAAAGTGGGAGAGAATATGTATCAGTGCTGAAAATTTCGAACAATAACCACCATCCACATTTTATAGACCTTTAAGGATCTCTGTCGGACTATGTACAGATTGAATTGAAAAGATAAAAAACCAACTTGTTTCACAAAAGAACTTGGAAAGGTAGCAGAGGGGAACTTGATAAAGCCTGTAATATGGCTGCTTCTTAACTTGAAAAGGTGAGAGCAGCCCATGAAGGGGTGACCATTTAACATTAAGACTCCCTGTTGTGGAGATTGCATAAATGAACAGAAAGTTCATGTGATAATGTTTCTTCTTAAAGTGATAGATAACCCATTTAGTAGGATCTGGTTGAAATGCAATGGTAGCAAGAAAATCTGCATCATCAGAATTCATTTGGGGGCCGAAAGTACACTTTAGAGTCCCAATGTCTTTCCAGATAGGGTGACTGCAACACATATAAATTGGACATAGGGATCCTTCCAAAAACAAATTGCCAGTAACAATAACAAGTGAACACAGCTGTGTTGGTTCTCATCAGTGAACCAGATAAAACCATGAGACCTGAAAAGATGTAAGATAGAAGAGACAACCCTGGATAATCAAAAGAATGAACAGAAATGTCACTCTTTCAAATAGATGTTTTGGAACCTTCTAGATAATATATCCCCTGTGAATTTTCAAAACCTTTGCACAGTCACAGTGAAGGATCAATTTAAATCATAGAAAGAATAAGAGGAAAAATGTGCTTGTGAATTAAATAATATTACAGAGACTGAGAAATACAGGAAACTACAGAATTGAAATAGTGGATCAGTAACATATTCAAAGAATTCACCTGACTTTTCCATATATATTAACATATGGAAAAGATGACAAAACATAACATCTGGACTTCCAATATATGGATAATTGGAATCCCAGGAAGGGTAAGGAAATCAAAAGCTAAAAACAAAATATATTTATGTAAACAAAGAAAATGCAGAGGAAAACCCACAGAACTTTCAAGAGCCAGAAAAATAATGAAATTAAATACAAAGTAAAGGGGTTTATTAAGTATCGGCAAAATATGCAAAGAGACCACTAAATATCCAGACAAAGTTTAGAATTTCAATGACAAAGAGGCATCAGAAAAAAACTAAAGAAAAGATAAATTGTAAAATATATTAAAAACTTTTAAAAGGATATGTTTATTTAAAATGTTTCTAGAAGGATACACATTGTAGAAAAGTCCACAATGATTTCAAGGGAAAAGGGCAATACTTTTTTCTCAAGAATTGTCTAGCAATGATTTTTTTAAAAACATTTGCCCCTAAAAGAACAGACAACAATACCAAAAGATAGACAAATGGGACTACATCAAAATCAAAAGCTTTTGTAAAACCAAGAATGAGATTAACAGAGTGAAGAAACAACCTGTGGATTGAGAGGAAATACTTGCAAGATATACATCTGATGAGGGGTTACTATCCAAAATGATATATGACAATTGCTTATACACAGCTCCTTAAAATATCTCTATAGCAAGAAAGCAACCCAATCAAAAATAGGCAAAGTCCTAAATAGACATAGCTCACAAGGAGACATACAAATGGTGAACGGATATATTAAAAAGTGCTCATATCACTAATCGTAAGGAAAATGTCAATTCAACCTCGAAGAGATATCACCTCATATCTATTACAATGTCAAAGAGACATCCACAATCTCTTTTCAAGCATTATTCATTCACAGTAGTCAAGTTACTGAACCAACCTATATTCAGCATCGGATTAAAGGACAAAGAAAATGTGAGATACATATCTATATCTTTACATTTGTATGTATAGATATAAGTATCTATATAGATTATATATTCTGCAAAAAATACATATGCACTTCAGGAAAAGAAAAACTAGTACAAATATTTTAATACTAAATGTGTTGAGAGATCATGAAAATTCTAACATACATGTGAACAACACAGTCAGTTTACTGGGAGTCAGTCACATCTGGTGTGTATAAAAATATTTATACATGTTTTTCTTTTCAACACAAAGAAGCAGAGTAGAGAGGTTACTATAGAAGACTGCTGAGGAGGAATGGCAAGACAGTGGCCAATGGAGACAAAGTTTCAACTAGACAGGAACTATATTTGCTAGCTGCTGGAACACAGTACCTGACACCTACAATTTAAAAGAAGACAGATTTAATTTGCCTTATCGTTCAGGGGTTTCAGTCCATGGTCGGCTGGCTCAAAGAGAGAGACATCATGGAGTAGGGCATGGAAGAGGAAAAGTGTTCACTTCATGGCAGCCAGGAAGCAGAGTGAAAATGGAGGAAGCAGGAAGGGAGATATGTATAACCTCTAGAAGCATGCTGCCAGCAACATACCTCTTCCAACCAGACACTCACTCCTAACAGCACATTTAGCTATCCACTGGTGAGTATAATGTCCTTTGATCCAATCACCTTCCAAAAGCCTCATCTCTAGACACATGAGGGTTTGAGGGGACATTCTAGATCTAAACTATAACAGGAAGAATGTATTTTTCTATGTAGATAACCATTACAATGTAGCAAATATAATATACGATAATATATTCTACATTTCAAAATTGCTGGAAGAGTAAATATCATATGATTTCATCACAGAAAATAAGTATTTGAAATGGTAGACATATTAATTCATTTGATTTAATTAGTCCATATTATATTCAAAATCATATAATTGTGTGCCTCATAACCAAAAAAATCATAATTTGTTAATTTATGATGTAAAAACTAATTATTTAAAATAAGTAAATAAAATGTGTTTAAAGACTGAGCAATTAACGAAAGTGTTTACAAATGTGGAATTACAGATACAAGAGCGTGATGTGGGTGAGTCAAATAGTTCCTGAAGCTGGTTGAGGTGGTTGTAGCACTGTTGAGCAGGAGGATTACAAGTTCAGCCATAGCCTGGGTAACATGGCAATTTAGCCAGACACTGTCTCACTCATTAGACTAGAGAGAAAGAGAGAGAGAGAGAGAGAGAGAGAGAGAGAGAGAGAGAGAGAGAGAGAGAGAGAGAGAGAGAGAGAGAGAGAGAGAAAATAGCTCTTACAAGGGCCAGGGATGCAGCTCAGTGGTGCTGAAGACCTAGGTTCAATCCCTGGGACTTAAAAAAAAAAGTTAAAGAGTTATATTTTTTTAAGGCGTTATTTTGGTTATAAGTGATTTGAATTAAAAATGAAACTTTGATTTAAGATATGTGAAACACAGCAATAATAAAATTTCCTAACTCTAGTCTAGGCCTTTTATTGTTTATATCTTGGGTTGGACTTTTGAAGGGTGATGCAAGCAAGAAGGCGTTATAGCTAAACGTGCTGTTGCCAGGTAGGTCCTCATGGGAAGAAGCACCTGTGGGGTGAGATCTGGTCATGTCTATCTGCTTTCCGACTCCTCCTTTCCTCCTTTCGCTTCCTGGCTGCCGTTGGACAGCTCCCTTACATGGCAGGTGCTTCTCTCATGCTGCTTCTGCCCTGGAGCGGACCGCGGACTGAAACTTCTGAAAAACGTGATGCAAAATAAACCGCTCCTCCTTCGAGTTGTGGGTGTCTGGTATTTTCCCAGCAACAAGGAAAGTGGCTAAGACAGGCTCTAAATGTAGATTAGAACAGTGAAAACTCTCATTTAAGGAGAAAAGTGTGGAAAAATTTAAAATCACTTGTCTCAGAAGAATAAATAATGCTTCAGTTGATAAATATAAAAGCGGGTAAGTTTTTCTAAATATTTGAAGACATCCACTGGTAGGAAAAAAAGGGGCCTTAACTTTCCAATTCAATAGATAAAAGCAGGAAAATAATAGGAAATGACAGAAAGCATAAAGAAAGTTTAGAGGACAAGCATATTCCTTTTCCCAATGACCCTAAATTAATTTAAAATGCCACAATAAAAATAGACTCTCAGAATGTAGTTTTAAAACAAAATCAAAATCCAACAATACACTCTTGACAAAATGCATACCTAAAATTGTGACAAACAAGGACTAATTTGCAAAACAAATGATGTACTTGAATACTTACTACAATATAATTGACAACAATGAAATCCTCAAAACAGATTTTAATAAATCTGTAGGAATTGTTAAAAAAATTGAGGGATTTCCATATTAAAGAATACTATTTTAGCATACTATTGAAATGTAAGAATATTAAAAAACACTCAAAGCAGATTACAAAATATCATATTGCTCTTAAGTTGACGTAAGTACACATGTATATTTCCATCATTTGTTAATGTGTGGTGGGACTATGGATCACTTTAATTTTTTTTATGTTCTAGATACTCTGAAATATATTTCAAACATAGCTTATTTTAATAAGAAAGATTAAGTAAAGGAAGATGCATGCTCGAACTTTGCCATTTCATAAAATGAGGAAGTTCCTGGCTAAGATGTCTTTGTGATGAGTTGTTCTGCATGTACTCTGATGAGAACAGCTTCAAACTGAACAAATATTAAGGTTTTATTTATAGGTGGGTGAGTTCTAGTCTCATTTCCCCTCTTTTTCATTAATGTTATATTCAGCCACTAAAAGTGAAGGAAATTGAATAAAGGCAAATTTGAAATATGCAATAGCTCACACAAAATAGTTTAAGAGGAGCCTTAGAAATTGCTTTGCATAAATACAACACCGAATACTTAATTGTCTCCTGCCTTTTAATGTGCAGCTTGCACTATTAAAGCCAATTGCTTCCTATATTCCTTATAAAATAGAAATGTCACTTTCTCTTCTCCAAAGACTTACTTGATAAAAACTTTCCAACCTCAGAAATTGTTATGCTTTTCTTTAAAAATCCCTCTTCTTAAACCCTAGCACTTACTACATAATAGAAATAATAAGAATCAAAACACTAAATCTAAACCAGGTTCATACCTACAAAATGTCTCTCATTATATTATTCAAAACACACAAATGGTAATGAAAATAAGATAGCACAGATAAGGGACAGACAGTGATATAATTGAAGAGTCTTTTCTTTTGCCTAAGAGAATTCTGGGAATTAACAAGATCGCTTTTGTGAATGTGCAGACTCACATGACACAGGCAGGAAATAATAATTTTCTAGGAATGTTAAAAATTATATGACAATAATCTTGTAAAAATTCAGCATTGTCACCAGCATTTGTATGAATTGTGATCTTTTATTTTTGTTTTCTTTTTTGACTTAATGTAGGAAGTAACCATTCTCCTTAGTCATATTACATGCTGGAAAGAGGTGCCCCCATTTTGTTCTTGCTCTGTTATTTTTCCATTGTCGTCTACATACACCCCCTTGATACAAACTAACCTAAATGCATCTGAATTATTGTCCTAAATATGCTAGTATCCTTCTATAACAAGTAGTGTTTTTACCTTCCTAATTCATTCTTGTTTTTCTTTTTTTATTTCTAAGGTCCAAATTGTTATAATTTCATACATATAATATATACATATTATATATATATTATACATATACATGTATATACTGACAGACAAAACTACACATACCCAGGACACATACCCAGGTACCTGGCAAAGAAACTTTTAGGTCATTGGCTGGGGCTTTAGCACAGTGGTTAGAGCACTCACCTAGCAAGTGCAAGGCCCTAAATTTGATCCCTGGCACCAAAAAAGATAAAAGAAACTTCTAGGTCATATGGAATATACATTTTTCATTTCAGTAACTATTACCAGATCACTTAGATCCACAGGGATATAATTTGAAGTCACAAGACAACTACTGAGTTTCTCTCTCTACACCTTGGAAATAAATTCTAAGACTCTCCATTACTTACATGATTCTAATAGATAAAAGCAATTGCTCAATTTCCATTCTTTTGATTAGTAGTGGTTTTTTTCATATTTTGATATATTTAGCATCTGTCAAGCACCATCACTGTGAATTGTTTCTTTCCTTTTCTATACCTTACTGTTAATATATTTTGACCCATCAGAGTTCCTCATGCAGTACATATATTAATCTCATTTATACATTGCAAATATTTTACCACAGTACATCATTTGTGAAGTTAGTCAAGCAAAATGTTTTTATTAGTATGTTGTAAAATGTATCATTTTAAAATCTTTTGTGCTCTCAGAGTCTTATTAAAGACATATCTTTCAATCTGTACTCATAAATACATTCTCACTTTTTCTTCTATTTAGCTTCATTGTTTTACTTTAACCCACATGAAGTTCACCTTTGTACATACTCAAATAGGCATAAAACTTTCTTTGTTCTTCTCGGAAATCCAATTTTCCTGGTGCTAAACAAGTCACCTTTCTTCTAATACTTTGTGGTGTCATCACAGTTCAATTGTATATATACAGTTCCATTTTTTAAAGGTCAGTACTCTGTCATACTGGATTCCTATGTTACCGTGCCAACACAATACTAATTTTTATTGCAACAACCTTATACTGTCTTAAGACCTAGTAAGATATGAGGCACGATTGAAATATATGGTGGATGTTTAAATATTAAAAATTACTACAATAAAACACACTTTGCCATCAATCATCCTCTCACTTCAAATACACTGATCTGATGGCTCTTTCCACTTTCTCAAACAGTTCTCAAGTTTTTTGGGTCTTAGCATATATGATCACAAAAAAAGTAAATGCTGTTGCCCGGTGGCATTCAATGGAAAGGCAGGCTCATAAACATTGTGAGATGTGTCCTCATTCACCTTATTCACTAGTTGTGGCACCACGTCTCTTCTGCCTCTTCTCCAAAGTCAAAATGATCAGCAAAAGTAAGCATTTTGATACCATGAACAATTCAGGGTATCAAGACAGCCACGAGAGTGCAACTGAAGACGTTAACCAAAGAGGACTTTCAGAACTCCTTCAGAAAGTGGCCAGAATGATACAATAAATGTGTTCAAAGCAGGGAGGAATATTCTGAGGGGCAGTAATGGCAATGTGTCTTTTACTGCAATACATTTTAAAAATCTAAACATTCGCCATGTATTTCAATTATACTACATCAGCACTTCATTCTTTCTTCTTCTTTTAAAAATATGCCCTCGGTCATCATGGAATTCTATTAAACCCGATATTTTAAAAATACTTTGATGTTCCTCTTCAAATCTAGTCAGTATACTTTTATTCATATTAATTGTACATTTTTCCTTTATTTTGGTTGTCTTATAGATGATAAACTTAAATTTTTTATGAATAGTTTTGTACATTCTTGTGTAATAGTTACAAAACTTTTTGCTGTGTTTGCAGTCACTAATGAAACTTTATTTTTTAATTTTTTTATTGATTGATTGATTGGTGCCAGGAATCGAACTTGGGGCCTGGTACTTGCAAGGCAAGCACTCTAACTACTGAGCTAAATCGCCAGCCTGGAACTTTACTTTGATACCATTGATATTGTTACATTTTCTAGTTGAAAGGTATTTTTATATTTAATAAAACTAATGAAATGCAGTATTTGTTTTGAGCTTGTTGGGTATTTGGGGCTTTCTATATAGATGATTATCTGAAAAATGATAAAATTCTCCCCTCAAGCATAACAATCGTGTTTTTCTAGATTTACAGTATTGACTATCTTTCCAGGTCAATCTTAGCCAGAATTAATACAGTAGACATCATTGCCATATTCTCATTTTAAATATAAAGCGCCCAAAGTCTCTCAATCAATTATTTTAGCTGTAGGACTTGGGAACATAGGTTTTAACATGTTAAACATCCTCTTCATTTCTAGATTCGAAATTATATTGTAAAATAACTGTTTTCCTACTTTCCTTAATATAATCATGTGCTATTTCTCCTTTAGGCCTTTAGTATAATGAATAACATTTTTTCTAAAATTAAACCAATCTTGTATGCATCGTAATTTCTAGCTGATCAGGATGTAATTAAGTAAACTTAATTAGCCAACTTTATATTTAGAATTTGTTGCATTTAGGTTCATAAGTAAAAATATACCCACAACCTATTTTCTGATGTTGGCTTTCTATAGTTATAAAGAAGTTTATACTTGGTTAATGAAATTTGCTGAGTACATATCATATCATGGTTTCAATTTGGATTCTATGATAAATAATGGCATTGAACATGTTATAACATTTTGCATTCATATATACTTTTTAAAAATTGTATTTTTATTATTATCTATTAGTTGTACAGAATAATGGGTTTCAATTAGATATATTTGTACATGTATATAATGCACTTTGATTGTTTTAATCCCCTTTCTTCCTTCCCCAATTTTCTTTCACTTCTCTGATAGTTTCCCTCTACTTTCATGCCCTCCTCTTTTTCCTAGATTTCACAGATAAAAAATGTAACACTTATTCTTCAAATCTGAAGTATTTCACTTAAAATGATGATCTCCAGTTTCATCTATTTTCCTGCAAGTGACATGACTATTGTTCTTTATGGATGAATAATATTCCATTTTGTATATATATCACATTTTCTTTACCCATTCATCAATTGACAAAGTACCTAGGCTATTTCCGAAGCTTAACTGTTGTGAAATGTGCTGCAAAAATATGTATATTCTTGTTTCTCTATAGTATGCTGACTAAAGATCTTTGGGTTATATACTGAGGAACAGTATAGGTGAACCAAACGACAGCTCAATTTTTACCTTTTTAAGGAAACTCCATACTTACTTCTTTTTTTTTTCATACTTATTTCTTTATGGCTGTACTAATTTACATTTTCACTAACTGTGCAGAACTCCTTTTTGTCTTCTGCATCCTCACCAACATTCATTCATTCATCTATATGTCATTCTTGACAATAGCCATTTTGACTGGGATGAGATAAAATCTCAGTACAGCTTTTATTTGCATTTCCCGATGCTAAAGAGTTTGAACTTTTTAATATACAGTTATTGGACATTGCACTTATTTTGAGAAGTTTCATTTGCCTATTTATTGATTTTTTTAAATGTTTCAATGTTTTCTGAGTTCTTTATATATTCTGCATGTTAATCTTCTGTTGGAAGAGTAAGCTAGCAAAGATTTTCTCCCATTGTGCAGGCTGTCCCTTCTATTCATTGTTTCTTTTTCTGTGCAGAAGCTTTTTAATTTGACACAGTTTGGCAGTTTTTGATGTTATTTTCCGGGCTACTGGACTCCTATTCAGGAATTCGTTGTCTGTGTCTATATCTTGAAGTGTTTGCCCTGTTTCCTTCCAGAAGATTCAAAGCTTATTTGTAGGTTTCTGACCTATCTTGATTTGTCTACAAGGTTGTGTGTCTGTGTGTGTGTGAGAGACAGACAGACAGATAGACAGCAAGCCAGCCAGACAAACAGAGAGAATCTGTATGCAGATGATGAGTTTAAACAACATTACATATTAAAAAGGTCATCTTTTCTCCAGTACATGTTTTTGGTATCTTTGTAAAGAATCAGACAGCTGTAAGCATTGCCTTTTTTCTCAAGGTTGCTTATTCTGAATCTTTTGTATTTCCATATGAATTTTAGGATTTTTTTTTCTAGCTCTATAATGAATGCCATTGGTATTTTGATGGGGATTGTATTGAATCTGTAGTATCCTTTTGGTAATATGGTGATTTTTAAAATATTAATTTTGCCAATATAAGAATAAGAAAGGTCTTTCCATCTCTGTCTTCAATTTCTTTCTTCAGTGTTTTATAATTGCCATTGTATGATATTTCAACTCCGTGGTCAGATTTATTCCTGGGTATTTTATTTACTTTTCTGAAACTATTGTGAATGAAATTGTTTTCCTGATTTCTTTCTCAGCTAGTTCATTAGTATTACAGAAAAGCTATTAATTTTTGTATGTTGAGTTTGTGACCGCTCATTTTGCCCTTTGATGAACTGCCCAAACTTACTATATATTTAAAAATGAGATTACTTACATTTTTTCATAAACTAGAATATAATTGTGGTATCTTCTGCACCTCTGTCTGTTTCAGTATGTTTTGCAAAATGATTCTTTCCATCTAGGACTCAAATTTTCATTTTTTGTTTTGTAAATATAGAATGTATTTAAATTTAATCTAATTAATTCATTCTCTTAGGGATCATTTTTGTGTCCTTCCTGAAGGCATAGTAGCTCTCACTTTTAGATGTATGGTTTAATTTAAATTAATGTTTCTTTACAAGGGAAGGACAAAGACCCATTTCTATTCATAGTTGTAGCCAGTTATTCCAGCACTACTTATAGAAACATTTGTGCTTTCTTTAAGTACCTTGTCACTATTTTAATATTAGTTGATCATATATGTATGGCTCAATTTCTTGAGTCTCTATTTTATTCTCTTGAACAGTATGACATTTTCATTCCAATACCACACTTGATTACACAAAAAGTCTTGAAATCATGTAATATATTATATTCAAAATGCTTTCTTTTTAGAATGCATTGAGTACTTCTAGGTCCTTCGTATTTATGCATGAAATTTAGAATGAATTTGTTGACATTTATCACAATGCTTTCTAAATTTTTTCATGTTATACTGTATCTAGAAATTAATTTGGACAGTCAGATCTACCTATTATTATCCATTAGTGTAACTATTCTCAATTTTTCATAGCATTTAGCATATAAATCTTACATGAATTTTATGTTATCTCTATGTACATAGTAGATTAATGCTATTATGATATTTTTAATTTTTACTTACTAATAAGGTACAGACTAAAAATTAAGCTTTGAGTATTCATCTGAATCCAAATGTATTTACCACATACATTTATACGTTTTACTACTTTTATTATATTCAATAGCATTTTCTGAAGAGATAATCATATCATTGGACAATAAAAGAGAAATTTGCTTTATGTTTGTCTAGAAATTCTACATGTCTTTTTTTCTTTCCTCATTGTACTGATTAGATATTCCGGGTTAATGCTGAGTATAAATGCAGGATTTAGATATTTTTGCTGTGTTCATGGATTTATAGGGCAAACATTGTGTTTTGCTGTCAAATGTGGTATTAGCCGTGAATTCTTCTTACATGTCCCTTATTAGCTTAAGTTCCCTCATCAAACACATTGGTTATGATATTTCTACTATAAATTGCTGTTGACTCTTGCCAAATTATTTTCTACATCTATTGAAATAATTATATACATTATGTTTTATTCTGTTTATATGGTGAATTTCATTATTGTATCACTGGATGCTAAACTGTTTTTGCATTCTTTGGATGAAATTCAAATTTGCCAGGAATTTGATAAGACGTTTTGTGTCTATGTTCTGATTTATTTATCGATAGTCTTCTTTCTTTTTGATACATTTTTGTGATTTCCAATCAGAGTAATGTTGCCCTCATCAGGTGTGTTGCATATGCATTTTTAATTTCTGCAAAAGTTTATATAGAAATGACATTATAAAAAAAGAAATAACATTACTCCCTCTTAACTATATGATAGAAATTTCCAATAAAGACTCATTTTTCTTTGTGACTTCAATGATTTAAATTTCCTTTAGAGCTATAGCATAATTCATCTTATTTATTCTTGAACACTAAAAGTTGTCTCCAAGGATTTTGCCCATTTCATCTAAGTTGCTCAAATCATTGGCAACATTTTTCACAATTATTATCATATTTTAAATCTATGTATCTTCTGTATTGATTCTCCCTGTTTTATTTTTAGCACAAATACCTTGTGATTTCATTCTCACACTACCACTCTTGCTTTACTTTTTTTCCCCTCCATCATATTTTCCTAGTTCAGCCCAATTGGATGTATTTCAATTCTTTTCAAAGGAATCAAACATTATTTATTTCCCTTCTGTTTTGCTATTCTGTTGTGCTTAGTTTACATTGAATTTTTTCTTTTATTTTTAGTGTAAAATGTAAAACTTGATAATTCCTTTGAAATTCTTTCCTTTTTCTTTTATAGGTATTTTTGATTTTATAAATTTCTCTTTAACTTCTAACTGCATATTATATATTTTGTTGAGGTTTATGTGAGTTCAAAATACCTGATTTTATTTTTACCTATAGACTATTTGCAACATGATTTTCCAAATGGATGAGGCTTTTTAAATTTGTCTGTATATGTTTTTGAGAGAAAATGAGAGATTTATAATTCAATTCCTTGGTGATCAGAGAACGGATTATGTAAAATCATTGTCTTTCTAACTCCACTTGGGCTTCTTGCTACAGTAAGTACTCCATGTGTTTTTGAACTTACTGTGAATTACACAGTTTTTGATATATTGAGTGCAGTAACTGATTTTATCACATTTTCCCAAACAACTACTAATTTTATTTTTATTTCATTGATCGATTATTGAGTTATGCTGAAATCCCCACAGGTTTCTATTTCTCCCTTCAGATTCATCAGTTTGCAGCTTTATCTACTTCATCTACTTATGTGCACATGTATTTACAATCAGTGGTGTCTGTTATTAATATATTCATTCCAGGTAATATTATGCTTAATGTATTTGGAGTTTATCACTTTCCACACATCTACTTTAAGTCTATTTATTATGGTAGTTAATGTATGTCTTCTGTATCAAACATGTAATTGATTCTTGTTCTTTTTCTTGCCTTTTTTACGGATCAGTTTTCTTTATCAGTACATGTTTGTACTACAAAACATTTGCATTCCTTGTGTGGAGGTAGTACTTGTACATAATACATCTTAATTCCTTTTTTCACCCCTTTTCTTCCCACCCTCCTCCCTTCATCTCTCTCTTGATCCTGTTCCCCACCATTTTTTGGATATGTTTGCAGTATATAATGTTCATATTACTTGTGTGGAGTTCGTACATGCACGTAACACATTGTAATTTCTTTTTTCATCCTCCTTCCCTCCTCCCCTCCCCTCAAAAAAATCGGGACTGAAAAACACTGATATTTGATTGAAGTGTTTGTATGTTACAAATTACATAATTATGTTTCTATGTCTACCAGTCTTCTATATTTAATTTATCTTCTTCAAACTCATTTTACATTTATTCAGTATTATGTTTTGAATCTAGGTGGTCATTTATTGATGGCATATTTTCTTCAGTTCTTTTACTATATACTTTTAATTTATTCTAGATATTTATTAAAGATATTTTAAAATCTTTGTTAAAATCTAACATTAAGTCCTCCTTGGATTTGTTCCGCTATATATTTTCTTAAGTAGATTTTTTTTCATATTTTAGAACTTTTGAATGCATATTAAACATTGTAAAAGCACGTTATATCAACTTCTGTTTTTCCTGAAAGGCATTCTTAAAAAATTCTAGTCAACAATTATTCAAATTGAAATTTTTATCTCCTCCTACTGTATGTAGCTGCAGATGACTCTGGTCCATTCTGACGGCTTCTCACTGCAACTGTCTTCACATGAGCCCTGTTGTTTCTCTCCTGTACCTGTGAATTTGGTAATGAACTAAGGATTTGGGTGGAGATAGTACATAACTTCTCCATGGTTTCTAACAACTTCTTCTACAACTCAAAATCTCTAGCTATTCTCTTGGCCTGTATCTCTGTAGTCTGACTTTCAGCTACCAGGAATCATCTTTATCCCACTTAAGCTGTGTGCTGTTGGAGAACATAATAATTTAAGTAAAATATCAAATTCACAGATATGATTCTATATACCATAACTTTATATTTGAATAATCCAGTGTTTCTGATTCCCCCCTCTGCCTTTTTAGTGTATCTCCTAAAGGCTTACCTAGTACCTGTAGTTTAGCTGCAAGCCAAGGATGTGGGGCAGTGTATGCATTCAATTCAGAATTAATTCTTTATTTGACTACCTTAATTTCAATTTCAATTTTTTAGTAGTTTCCTCAGCTCAGTTTCTGATCTTTGAAAGTTTAACTGGTAAAGTTGAAGTTTTATCGATTCTATTTTCAGTAGGACTAACCTAACCCTGGGGCTTATTCTAGTACCCTCATTCTCAGCTCAGAAAATCCATAATCTTATCTCCTCCAGTTGCAGACTTTTGAGCGTAAACTCTCCTGCAGCTTCACACACTTTTTGACGTTTTCCAACTCTCAAATAACTATTTCTTAATCTAGCTTTTGTTAATATTCTCCACAATGGATTCCTATAATATCAATTCTGTACTATTACAAGAAGTCCCTTTCTAGTCACAGTTTGGGTAACGTTTTCCAAAATCCTTACAGGGGAGGAAAGTACTGGGCCAAATGCAAGTCCAAAGTTTCACACAGTAATTGATGTCACCCTTTGAATCATATAGTATTAGAGATCTATAACAAGGTATCTTTTCTCCCAAAGTTTGCTTGAGAAAATGGACCTGAGTTGCATAACATACCTAGCCTCACCTTATAACAGAAGGGGTTATTCTCAAAAAACAAAACAAAACAAAAAATAAAATAACTAATGATTGTTGTTTGGGACAGACAGTATTTTAGAGCCCCATGCAAATCTTCAGATGTTCCTTTCCTTCCATATATTGACATTCCAATGATCAGTATGTCTGATTTTGCCAAAAATACGAAGTTCACATTAAAGACACTTAGTATGTCAGCAAATTTGGATTAGGGACAGCAGCTGACCGTGAGGATAGAAGGGGTTCCCTGAGTTTTAATATAAGGATAACCATCTATATTTGATCTCAGCTTGGCATTATATGAGTATGAGCTCCAGGAGTCACAGATTATAATGCACCATTTGATTACTATAAGTCACAGACTCTTAGACTTAGATCCACAGAGAAATTCTCATTACATCTCAACATAATCTCACATTTAATCCTGCATTTTCTTTGCCTCTATGCTGCTGTTTTTCATTACCTGTATTTATTAGTTCAATTTAAAGATTTGTATCTGCAAGGAAAAAAACAAAACAAATACTATGCTTACAGAATTCAGTAGGAATACCACAAAAGAGCAGAACAAAGTCTACCCTCGATGATCCAGAAACCACGAAGTCAGGGAACAAAACTTTCTGGTGAGTCTATTCTCTATCTCTCACAACCTCAAAGATGGTGTGTGTATTCTCTCCATTCTCTCATTTTCCAAGTCAGACTCAACTGCATTAGAGTTCTAATAAGGCCACATGAGGTCAAATTCTTCATGGAATAAATTACTTCAGAGAGCTCCTTTGAATTAGGCATATTGAAAGTAAAGAAGCTTTTGCTAATTCTTTGGAAACAGAAGACACATATCCCACCAGAAAAAAATGGACTAAGAGTCATCTATTGAGGAAAGAAAGAGGCAAAACACAAAAATGGTGAATAAATATCAACTAACTGGGTAATAGCCCAGGAATAGGAAATGCATTTAAAAATAAAATATGGATTAGATATTTTCTTACCAAGATCACTACTATTTACCATAGCTTCTCAATGTTGAGAGATTTAACGGCATAATTTATATTCTAATTTAATTGTAAATTTGTCCTGGAATACAGAATAATTGCTACCGATTTACTTTTCTATTTTTTCTTTCATACTTGCATGCACCATGCTCTTTATTTTGTGCAGTACTTTGTAAAACAAAGGCATATTATATATAAATGTGAGAAATCGTTATCATGTACTTACTATGCAAGACTGTACCATGCCCAGAGCACTGAAGGAATGGGAATTCTCTGTACAGAGCAATTTTTTTTGCATGTTGCTGATACATTTCTCCAATCACAGTCATTTCCATGGTAACGGACCGTGATATCAAAAAGACAGCCACTGTCTTCTAAGATCTGACAGAAAAATAATTTTTCTCTGAATGCTGAAGCATCTTAGTCAATCGCAAATATTGTCAATAATTAGCAATAACAGCAAGGGAAATTCAATTACAGGCAAAGCAAATTGCTTTTTATTTAAATGTTCTCCTTTTAATGTGTCCCACTGTGAGAGCCCCTCTTTAAATTAGTGAAATAATGTGTAATCTCAATACCTCCATTGGGGGTTGCAGGAATATATGTAGCCTCACTTGGATGAATGTTTAGAGGCTTAGGACAAAATTATAGTGCTGTAGGTACTTTGGAATAACAGATATGGAGAGCAATTTAGATAATTAAATGTATTTCAGCCTCATTTCAATTTTCTCCAGATGTAAAGCTTCTATATGCCACCTTAATATATTCATGTTTATGTTATGTAAATTTAAGTACACTCATATCCGTTCTACAGACAGTATCAAAACAGGTCAGGCCCTCTATATTTCATTTGCTGATGCTTTTTAACTTTATGGAAAGGTCCAACAAATGTTCTACTAGAAGAGAGCCAAGAGGACTCATCTCATTTTGGTTCCTGTCAGTTGGGTTTAATTTTTGCAGTAGGTATCATTTTAGTAGAAATGGTAGATAGTAGAAATGTGAAAAATTTATGAGCAGGAACCGTGGCATCTGGAGGAAGAACCCAAGATGTTCATCCTTCAGTAACCTCATTAAAGTCAGGAGAATAAAATAATTCAATTTGGGTATCCTGGGCCAATTTGCCTTGAGGTCAAAGTTTATCAACTGGTAAGAATCTTTCATTATATATCCCTTTGCTTCTCTTCTCTAAAAGGGAATCATATTCTCCGAAATGACTGCTCTGCCCACAGATTTGTAACTTGGCACAAAAACAGGATGTGCAAATTAGATCACTAACAGAGCTGCTAAATTCAAAGTATGAAAAAATATAACATATAAGCAACTTTCCCTTCTGAGGTGTAAACTCCAATACATTCATCCCATTCATTTTAGGGTAACATATTTCCAACTAATTTAATCTGTATGAACATTAGAAATTGGCTTGTAGTGATATTAATTATAAGTACTAAGATGATTATATATATGAATATATAAAGGAATATATATATATATTCCTTTTTATTATGTATTGTGGTTGTCTCAACCAGAGTAACATAATTTCCTTAAAGCTAGAAAAATGCCGCTGAAAATTAATCAGTCACCTAATTTAGAGTACCTTGTACATGGCACAAAATGTGATACATTAAAGATGATTGAAAATACTCTGACATTCCTTCCTTTCAGAGGAATGTCAAATCCCTCTCCTCTTTAATCTGGGATTGAATTTGTGACTTGCCTGACTAATGGTAGAAATTATCTAACTGATAATCCAGGACTTGTGAAATTGTCCTACGTGATTTCTCATCTTTTGTCCAAGTTTCTTGAAACACTTTCTCTGGTAATCATGAACTTCCAGGTTAGAAGCTAGATTTAGACTCTGTAATTTCAGGAAAGTGAAGGCCATTCTTTTTTTTTTTTTAATTTTATTTTAATGGTACATTTTCGATGTACATATTGATAACATTCATCATTGGGGATTTGTACTTGTACATGATATACCTTGTTGCTTCTTTTTTTCCCATTCCCCTCCCCTCACACTCTCCTCCTTCCCTATTTACAAAAGCTTTGTTTCCATTTTTTCCTTCCATTTCTTATTTCTCTTGTCCCTCTGTTCCTTTCCCCCTCCCCCTCCCTTGTTCCCTTTCCCATTTGAACATTTTCTTCCCTTTCCCAATATCTTAAACTTTACAGTTGACCACCTCAGCCAACCCACCCTTTGAACTATTCCTAGCAAAAATTAAGTAAGTGAAGCCACCTTCCTAACCCAAAACAACCAAATTACTAACCTATTTACCAACCAGGTTAATATTACAAAGAGTAGAAAATTCTAACAGCTGACTCATGACCAAATTCCCAAACTGTAAAATCTGAAGACTTAATGAAATAGCTCCTATTCTAGGGTTCTAACTACTGGAGTGATCAGTTCCACAACAATGGAAAAATTTAGATAAGAAGAAAAAGTGTCAGTGTGTTTTTAAGGCTATAAAAATGTTTACTGATCACGTAAAGATCTACTTTTATCTATTTTATTACTCAGTAGTATGGTTTATATCTAAAATGTTGCCTGGATATCCCATGTGCTCAGAGATGGGGCTTTTGTAATGTGAGTAGAACATGGGAACCACTTACCAGGAGGTTAATCCATTGATAAATTCTTAGGTAAGCATGCTCTTAGGAGGTGGGGCCCAGCTGGACAGGAAGAGTCGCTATGGGTGATGATATGTAAGACTGTATTTTTGTCTCCAGCATGTTCCTCTTACTATTTTTCTCTCTCTCTCTCTTTTTTGAGACAGAATCTCATTATGTTGTTTAGACTGGTCTTAAACTCACTGTGTAGCCCAGACTGGCCTCAGACTCTCAGCAATCTTCCAGCCTCAGCCTCCTGAATGCTGCAATCACAGGAATGTGCCACAGTGCCCACCATTATTTCCTTTTCCTCTCCTGTCTGGACGCCAAGGGCTGAATGGCTTTCTTCCTCTACACTCCCCTGACGTGCTGTTTCTGCCTTGCAGTCAGTCAACCATTGATGGATCCCTCTGAAATCATGAGCCAAATAAAGATTTCTTCCTTTAAATTGCAGGTGACAGATATTGGGTCCCCAGTATAGAAAAGTGACTAATGGACTCAATTTTGTCTATCAATAATTTCCTAATATTTTTCCCTTTGGCATTGTATTTATCATTGATTTCTATTTTTTTTTCCTGTTTCTTTATCATTCTAAAATGTCCTGCTCAGAAAAAGTTAGTATAATCTTTTGTTGGCCAAATGTTCCCATACTGCAGCCCTTTAAAAGTCATAAAATACATTTCCACAGTATAAAGTTATAAATTTGTTTAGGTGGAGAATTTATAGCAATAAATATTCTATTAGTAGAGTAATGGACTCAGTTTTCTAAGACAATATATTATTATAAAATATGAAGTGTGTCAAAATATGTTATAGTTTATAATTGAAGTCAAGGTAGAAAACAGTTTGAAATTATGAAAAGGAAAAAGTAACCAAATAAAACCAAAATATTTAACTGAAAGATTACTGTCTCTAATAAGGAGATGGAGGTACACAATGGTTTTAATTACTGGCAGACATCCTGGCACATACTTTTAAATATATATTTGATAAGTTAATGATTTCAAAGACTTCTAGAATGAAAAATAATTTTTAGTGAGCCATGATACAAATATACTGATGCATAAGGGATTCACAAATAACATAAAAAGAATTGTAAAATAAGAGAATATATACTGAAAATAAACACAAGAAGAAATGCAATACAGTCCACACCTTCCCAACAGATGAACAGTTCTTCCTGGGAAGAGATATAGATCATATCTAAAGAAACAGCATCTTATATTCTGTGTAATAAAAAATTGAGACAAGGATAGTCACAGTAACACAAGTAATTATTTGAGCTCAGGATAGAAAAAAAAACTGTGTTTCTTGTGGATGTGTCTCTGAAGTAGCCATGGAACAAATGAATAAATACAGAACACGAAGTCAAACAGATCTATGTTCACATCTCAGCTTCTCCATTTATCATATGCAAGACTCCCAGCAAGTTATTCCACTTTCATGAGATTCAATTTTATTATCCCCAAATGAAGATACCATCTCTTTTACTAATTAATTAGTCAGTATAAGCCTGAGTGACAAAGGGAAGGCACTAGAAAATGTTAGTTTTCTTCATTTTAAGGGATAGGGAGTCTACTTCCAATAATACATCATTCTAATGTAGATGGAAACTGTTTTTTTATTATGGAGAAATTAAATTGAAAACTAAGTTTTCAAACTACATTCAATTATATTTTTCTGCTTATTCAGGTGTAAAAAGGAAAATTAAAAACAACAACAGCATATATCTTGTACACACTTCTATCTTTAACATTTAGTGGGAGTATGATTGATGTTTTTCTCTCTTCAACAGAAGATTATGACTTTGGAAAATAATAGAAAATATGATAAGTAATTATATCTTTGTATCTATCTAGAAATGAACAATCTTTTTTTGTTTGGTTTTCCTTTTTTGTTTTTTGTGGGGTTTTTTGGTGCTGGGGATCGAACTCAGGGCCTTGGGCTGGCAACACAGGCACTCTAACCACTGAGCCAAATCTCCAGCCCTGTGAACAAAGGTTTTTAGGAAAAGAGCCTTTATTAAATAACGAACGAAAAAATGATTTTGAGATAGTAGAATATCTAGATATAGTATAAATAGGACATTATGGAGATCAACTGATATAATTTAAACAGAAGAATCATAAAAGTGTTATTTAATCTTTAGATTAAAAATAATGAAATGTGAATGATATTTATAGCTTTAGCTATGTGAGTACCACGAATAATAACCACAGTTAGATATTTGTTTGTAATACACATCAACTATTTTTAAATACAGTATGCTATTTAGATGCCTAATTCATAAAGAAAACCTAGGAAATACGTAGTGTTTTTATTTCCAGTTTCAAAAGAAGCAAAATATGTCACTCATTGATTTAGTGCTTATCCAGGTTGTAAAATTAATGAAAGTTTTATACAAATGGATTTGAAATTTTCACATGAGAAAGTAAAAATGTTCCATACATCTTTTTAGGTTGAAATGATATATTGTATATATTAAAAAAAATTAAAAGTTACCAGTAGCTGATTTTAAAGAATCACATTACAACAACCCAGTCAGAAACCAGATATCTGATCAAACAAATCTCAAAATTGCTATGAACTTGCTTAATCTTTCATCCCATCTCTGCAATATACTTCTAAGTATTGTACTGTTGGTGTCACAAACTATAGTGTGGCTAAATGCTGGCTAGAGTTATTACTGATATAATCCTCAACACCGTAGTTGATATTTGTTAGCAAGATGCTTAGAAGTAAACTCCCCCAACTCTAATCTTTTTTTTTTTTTAAATTACCCACCTACTACTATTCTCAGCCTAGAAAGAAATCAAATTCTTAGTCACAGATTGGTTTACGGCTGGATACATGCTATTCTAACTAATTAGAAGAAAAGGGCATTTTCTGGTAGGTTCTGAGAAAGAAGCTTCCCCTTCATTTTGTGAAAAGTATTGAAATGTAATTTTTCTTCAGTAAATGAATATTACAAATATGTAACAATCTGGGAGTGTAGCAATTGTTGATGTTTCCAGGAGGGAGAATCTAGAGGATAAACTAAGCAAGACAACTTCAAGGAATCATATGAGAAAGAGTGACAGATGTTTCTGTAATGATGTGAATGTTCTCTGTCGGTGCCTTCTGTTGTGGTAGTCATAACCACAAATGGCTATTAAACTTGAAATGTGGCTAATGTGACTGAGAAACCAAATTAATATTAAATTTAATTAATTTAAACTTAGCTCCATGTGGCTGGTGGCTACTGTATTACACAATACAGGTTAGAACAAATTACACTGTGAATACACTACGATCATGAAACTACAACTTTGTTTAGCAGCACGTATCAGCGAGTAGAAATGGTTAGTGAATTGTTAGCACAAGCAACAAATAAAAAAGACATGAGACTTGAAGTTGAATTCTGAGATGGACGAAACTGGGAAACAGGACAACTAGGCAAGTTTCAGTATTCTAAATAGTGCCAAAGTCTGCATGATGCTCTGAAGGCTGCCTACAGCAAATATGCAATTTTAATTTGAACAAATCCATATCACAGTTACTTGGTCTTATATTTAGCAGTTAAAGCAGTAGCACATGGTTTGGAAGACCTCAGATCAGATGCCCATGGAGGCCCCGGACTGCTCTGGCCAAAGCTGCCTGTCGCATACTATGTTTACTACACAATCTCCCTATAGTTCCCTTACTTGGCCTTATAGACATTTAAAACAATATTTAATTATTTTGACTAATTTGTATTTTTCTCAGTCTTGTAAGATGTGCAGTGCATTTTCTTTTGATTGTGAATAAATGAGGAACAAAGCTCTCAAACAAGTGCCTGTGTCATTGCACCGAGGCAGCCATCGGAGATTTCCAATAAGTTTCTAAGAGACTCTCCTCATGACGCCTCAAAATGCCTCTGTTTCTCTTTCAGCTTCCCTTCCGCTTCCCCAAGATACAGTTCTGGAAATTCTCAGATCAATTTCAAAATGTCATATTTACTGATTTATTTAAAGTGTCATTCTCTGTGCAGATACCAGAAAGCCGAATCACTGTTTTTTCTCCAAAGTTCAAAGTATTCACCCCAAATCAAAATACCAACTGACCCTGAAATCTTCGAGTGACAGCTGTACCCTTGGAGTAAAAGTGTGGACATGTACATACATAACAAAATAGTTAACAACATACAGCAGCCTTTCAAAACCTTGACACTTCTGAGACTCTAAATTAAAGATGTCTCCAAAGTCCAGAAACCACAGGTATCGGAAGGTAGTTTCTACTCTGTGTGTTTTCAGCTGTCTGCAAGAGTTTCGCTATTTTAGTGTCTCAGCAGTAGTTTGAACAGTAATCCCTGTGAGGAAGAAGCTTGGGGCAGGGGATGATGAAGGAGTTCCAACAGGTGCAGTGTGGTATAAACTGTGAACTTCAGTGCCTCTACAAAAAAGAATTACAAAACCAAATATTTATCAGCAGCAGTCTGCAAGCTTTCCATATTCCAGGGCATACGATGCTTTTCCACGGTATCTTTTGGCCCCTGGCTTAACTGACATAAAATCTGAAAAGTCAAAAATACGTTGTTATTGCAACAAACGGCTAAGTGAAGGAGTATGAGTATTTCTGGATTCACATAAAACCACTGTTTCTTCTTTGGGGCAAGAGGGGGACATATATTAGAAATAAAGTTTGCCATAGTCTGAGTTTATAATCTGCCATGGGTTTGGTGCCTCACTAAATAGGTGCTACAATAATCTTTAACAAAACGGCCAAAAGAAAGAAATACTAATATTGCTGCTGAGAAAAGCATTTTACTTTGTTCAGCATTGTTGGAACATTTGGAGAGAACATGAGCAAATATTTAGGTTAGGAGACATCTGCCAAGGTAAAGGTCTTTCGGTGAAAAGGGCATTTGAAACTTCTGTCTAGAATATAATATTTTGCCAAATGAAAGTATCAAAGAGAAGAATAAAACATATCAAAAGATTTATGGTTAGTTTGGGGAGGATGAAGGGAAGGATTAAATTAGAGGGAAATAAGTGTTTGAATATGCAAATATAAATAATTTTAAAAATTTGGACCTACTGCAAGTATTCATTTCACTAAATATATGTATATAACATGAATGAATAATTTAACAGGGAGAGACAAGAGAGAATAGGAGCTTCCGGAGAGGTAAATTCCAAGCTTCAGCTAAGCGCTCTTTCCAGACTATTCTTTTTGCAAGTATTTGCTGCCAAAAATATGCTCACAGGCTCACTGTGGGTGATGCATTAACATTCTGAAAGCTTTTACCTAAACCAATAAATGAAACTCCCTGATTAGCTACAAGCCCTGTAGACTTGATAACTTTACCCATTAATTAAGAAAGGGACAAATGAAAGGAAGTAGAGGACAAAGCAGAGAAGTCTAGGGCAAGAGGTCTCGCCATTTCTATTAAGTGTTAGGATAACAATAACAAAAATGAGAAAACTATCTACAGCCGCTCTTTCCTGAGTGACTTGTTAAAATGGCTAGTATTTGGTTTTAAATAACATGATGTAGTTGATCTGTGTCCTGTATATGTATAGGTTTCGTGTGTGTGTGTGTGTGTGTAGAGATTTTCACACAAATACACTCAGAATGCCAACTAGTAAGTATAAATATTTATGACACTTGAAAATTCTATTTAAGGAAATATTATGGATAGTTTTGCATCAAAAATTGTAATGTTGAGACTTTAAGAAGATTACACATATGTTTCCTAATAGAAATCAGTCAGATATACATATGCTAATAAGATGAAGAGCCACCATAACGACTTCCTTTCCACTCAGAAATTAAATTGACGGCTGGATTTTAAAGATACAGACGCTATGTGGCAATGAAATACTTATCAACTGAACCAGAAATATCAGACACAGGTAATTTTTCCTTTATAAACAACTGATCTATTTGGATTGGAAAATGTCACACTGAAGCACAAAAGCACCTGGAGTGGGGATGGAGAGAAGATTGGCTGCAGGAATTCTAGATGAATTTCAAAATAACAAATCAGCCCTTGGCAAGAACAGCACTGAAGAGGTTGATAATATAAATATGCAGAGGTTATGCCCCAACTTGGAGAAGGTGTAAAAACCAACACTGTCTAAATCTAATATGATTTCAATATAAACAATGTTTGCTTTCTGTGTATCTCTATAGAATTACCAAATTTAAAACAGCAAGTTTCATTTAATCTGATCTCATTTTCCCCAGAGGTTTGCAAGTGGCATTTAAGAATTGCCAAACTGACTTCCCTAGAGATGAAAAATTAAAATATGCTAACTTCGGATTTTAATATAAACCTACACATTTACCAAAACGTACATAATCATTACATATAGTGTCTGGGTGTTTGATGAATGTTATATCCAAATAGAGGATGAACAAATAGATAAAAAGTAGTGAATTATTCTTAAAATTCTTGCCTAAAATCAACTTATTAGATATGGCAGTATTATCAGAAATAAAGTTTCTAAACTGAACTTTTCAATTAGTTTATGAGCAATCTCCAAGGAAGATTATTTACAAACTCATGTTTATGCTAAGTGATTGGGAAAAACCACAGAATTATGAAAAGATGTTTCTCAATTTAAATAGTTTCCTATTAGACAAACTATATAATTATATGAAACTAATTGTAAAGAAAATTCTTAATTTCTTAATCTTAGAAAAGATTAAACCTGAATTGACTAAAGTAATGAGAGGATATTTTAAGAAATAGAACTTGAGCATGGCAGGAGAGATAAATGTTTTATATCAAATATTTAAGTACTTGGGGGTAGACCATCCAAAACTGGGAATAGAGGGAAACCAATGAACTTCTGAACATTAATTTTTTATTAGTACATATTTATGGTACATAATAATTACATTCATCTTGCAAGTTGGTACATATTTTTCCTCATCTTCCTCTTCCTGCTTGCCCCTCTTCTTCCTTCCCAGAACCCTTCCTGTTTCCTACCGTCTGTCTTTTATTTGCTATTTACATTTTAGGCTTTTTGTACAAAAGCAACCATATAATTTAACCATCTACATCTGATTACTTTCATTTAGTGTTACGGTCTCAAGATCTGTTTCCTACAAATGACTCAAATTTATGCTTGTTTTGTGGCTGAGTAAGAATCTGTTGTGTATACATTTTCTTTACCCATTCATCTGTTGATGGGAATATAGAATGCTTTCTTAATTTAACTACTGTGAATCGTGTTGCTATAAACATGATTATGCTTAATGGATTGTAATATGACTTGAATTCTTTCAGGACAATGTGAGCTGGGTCAAATAGAATTTCTATTTTTAGGTTTTTGAGGAAAGTCCATCCCGATTTCCATAGTAGTTGTGCTAATTTACACTCCTACTATCAAACATAGAAAGGTTCCTTTTTCCCCACGTCCTCACCAACATTTGTTGCCTTTTGGGTTTTCTATGGTAGCCATTTTTACTGGAGAAAGATGAAATCTTTAATGTTGTTTCACATTTCTCTAATGACCAAAGATGCTGAATATTTTTTCACGGACATATTGGTCATTTGCAGCCTAAGGTGGTTAATACACATGCTAATGAAGGCTGCTTGTGTTTGTGGCTGTGGCCTGTGTAGTATTAAACTTCAGCAGGACACGGTGCAATAAACTCAGCAGTATTGCAGAATGTAATGTGAGTGATATATGTCTGGCTTATGACTTTCAGTATGTATTTGAAATTGTTTAGCATATAGTCATCCCTTGGCCCTTCATGTTCTAGCCCCAGTGTACTGGAGATTAGGGGAACATTCTGAAGAAAAATGTCTCAATGAGCAAATTTGTTTCTCTCCAAAATTTTGGTCCCAGCAGTACTCACTATTGTCTGGCAGTCTTACAAGGTTCTCTCACATGACTTCCAAACTCTGCCTTCGCTTCTCCTCTCAAACTTCTGAATGCCCATGACAATGACTATGCTACACACATAGATGCTGTCCTGCTCCTGTACCATTTCTTTCCAGCTGAAACGGTAAGAAAATCCTTTTCCCTAAAATAGCCTCGTTCTTTCCAGGGAAACCGGAATTTTTCTAGTTGCTTTAACCAAGAGAATTTACCATAGTGACCTAGGTGTTGGAGAATGTAGAAGCCCTTAGTGAACTGTCACTAAAAGAACTGGAGGAGGCTTCTCTACAGCTAAAAACCAAAGGAAACCGGTTCCTTTATTTGCCTAATATTTGCCAAATGCTATGATAAGTGCTGGAGTTAAAAAGAAATGAACAAAACTAATCTGCCCTTCACACATTATATAATGTTTTAAAGGAAATGAACACTCAATAACAATTATGCATTACATTTGCGAGACATACTATGAAGGAAAAGTACGTTTTTCAGTTAACAGTCACAGCTGAAAATACAGTTAGGTTAATTGACTAGCACTCCTTTACACATGGAATCTCTTTTGTCTCACATCTGGCTAATAAACTTGTTTATATATTTCACTTTAAAGCAAACTTCTAGAAAATTTAAGGTCATAGAGCATAGCATTTAGATTCTTTAGGTCAAATGATACACACTAATTGTGAAAATTTTATGAGAAATGTGGAGCTTGAATATAGGGTGTGACAGCAACGGCCCAGCGCATGAAGCTTTGGTAATTTTCAAAAACAAAAAAGGACATATCGATGAGTTGCATACATCTGATGAAACACAGCAATGAAATAAAGGATGAGTTTAAAACCCTATACATAGAGAGAAATAAACATATGACATTTAATAGAGAGATGATGAACACAACTGAGCAAAGAGGACAATTGTCCGACCATATGGAATAGGCATTCATAAAGAACATTTAAAAGTAGTTTCATAATTCAGTAGCAATAAGTGATCATTACAGAATGTCATCACCATCATTCTTCCCAGTTCTCTTTTGCCTAATTGCATAAAGTACCGGGCTCAAAGTAGTGCAAAGCAAGCTAAAAATTGTCGCACCTGTCTTCCATCTGAAGAAGATTATATTAAGCAGATACATCATTAACGTTTTCATAGTTTCAGCTTAACTGACACATAAATTTTGTATAAAGACCTAAAACATAATATCCACACAACTAGCTCTTAACCTTTTCTACAAGATCATCTAAAAGACCACTAAGAGGATATAATATATTGAAAGCTTACAAGTATATTGGGCATACCAGCTGGTCTCTGGCCTAAATTACCAGGATTTCTCTTACTAAGCAGACATGTATTTGGTTTCAGGAATAAAAGCATTTCCACTTGAAAATACCATAAAGACAAGCAACTATTTCCTTTAGAAAGCTACCTTTTGGCTCTCTGGCTATTTACAAATAAATTGTTTACATTACTTACTTACTGCCAGAAACAAATACCATTAGACAATCTGTGTCATTTTGTTTATTGCCACCCATTTCAATCCACATGATCTTTAGATTTTTAGAACAGGAAGAAAACTGTTTTAGAAATAATTGAGTTTGATTGACAATAACAGAACTAATTAGAGATATCAAAACAAAACAAAATTAAACTAACGAAAGCACTTTATAATTCAAAACAAACTATAATATATTAAATTGTCCATTAAATATTGAGTTGCATTTACATAAATTTATATGTTAAAACCTTCAATTCCAATCTATAATTAGAGACAGCACCTTTAAAATGCCAAGTAAGGTTCACTGAAGCCATACAGGTGAGGCTCCTAACTGATAATGCGTCCAAGTTGAAGAGATTTCATGGATTTGTACAAAGAAGAAAAATCTTGTAATCACACAGCAAGATGGTAGTCACTTTCAAGCAAAGGGGAGCAGTCTTAGGAGAAACCAATCCCCTTAGCACCTTGCTCATGGACTTCCAGTCCTGAATTTTGTGAAAATAAATGTCTTGGTTTAGCGGTATTTTGTTACCTCAGCTCTGTAAAATTAATGCATTGTTTAAATTTAACAATATTACACTAAATTAAATTAGTTATTGTTATTCTATTCTACAAACAATGAAATAATGTCAGTTCTGAAGGTGAATTATGTGGTCTGTGTCATAATAGAGTCTATTAAGACTTGTCACAGATAAACTATATCCCATATAAGATACCCAGGCATTAACCACTTTATCCATAACCCAAAACAACTCTATAATTCAATAGCAGAAGAAATCTAACAATTGTATAAAATGTATAACTTTATGTATTGTTATAGTCAAAAAGAAAATGAGAAATATGAATAAGACAAAAAAGAAAATCTTAGAAAAACATAATTTTCTTCAGTGTACTCCTTTTTATAGAGCTCTTTTTAGGAATAGTCTTATTTATTTTAGCAGTTATGTTATTCAGTTTTAAAATTTCATAAATATTTATTTGGTATATTTTCGAGTAACTTTAAAAAATTGAAGCACTGAAGAATTTAGGAGGTCCTTCATTTAGATATGTTTACATATGCACATCCACATGTCTCTGTGTAAACCAACATTTATATAAGTTATTAAGAGCCCGAGTTCTTATAGTTACAAGGAAATAAGGTGTGTGGCTTTGAAATTCTTATTTATACAAATGATTAGAGATATTGCTATGGTAGTTAAACACCAAGGCTAGCTGAAAATGCATTTATTTTTGTCTGCATTCTTTTTTTTCTAAATGATAATTTTTTTTTCACTCATAAGAGATAGGATCATTGTACAATAGAAAAACCTACTAGAAAAATCATGCAAAGTGTAACCTTGATGTTTTTCAATTTATATTAGTACATTTAGATGCTGCTACTAAATGTCCCAAGTGATAGAAAAGTCAGTTGTCAGTCTGAAAACATTCACATTTCACATTATGCTACTCTTTGCAAAGCTCTTACTCAAATAGTTAATGGTGCTACCACTTTAAACCATTTGATTCTAATTGTATTTCTAATTCTCAACTTCGAGAGTTGCAAATTAGAATGTACATTGCTCAATAGGAATTTTCCTTTTTATTATTTACTGCTAAGAAAACAAGTTACTCAGAAGACTTTCAGTGTTTATAGAACACCTCCACTGACTGTAAGTAAGGTGATAAACACTTTTTGCCAGGTCCCATCAGCTCTCAGAGATTGTTTTAAGGCTTAGATGCTGTATATGTCATGCTAGAGAAATGCAGAAGAGTTTCTCTGCACTACAAGGTTTTTTTCTATTTTAGTGATTTGGCAGTAACTACACAAAACATATTCTTTCTCATTATACCCCACTGGCAGTTAACAAGCTTATCTTTAAAGATAAATGAAAGGAAACGCTAAAGATTAATATATATGAATATCTCAACAGTCCTGGATTCTTTCAATAGACTTGTAAAGATAAATCATGTCTTTGTGATTTGAGTCTGTTGGAATGACTGTATACAGTCCACTAAGTGAAAAACCCATCTAATATCACGCGTATCCCTCTAGTTTCAGTATCTGCTTCAAACTACTCAGTTCTTTCTTGAGCTTATCTCACAGTATACTGGCAAAAAGCAGCCAATAATAGCCAACATAACCTAATACTTTGGCAATTTCCAATCACTTCATTTCTACAGGCTTGTAGCTATGTGACTTGCCCTAAAGGTATCTCATTGCACAGTTTTACAACAAAATAATATGAACCACAAATTTCTCAGTCTCTGATATCAACCTCCCTGCCAGCTGAGTTCTAATTGCTAAACCAATACCATGTATTAAGGAGAACTCCATTTCAATGTATTAGTCACAGCAATGTTAACCGCTGTAATAAATAAAACTCACATCTCAGTTGCTAAATTCGGTGTAAGTTTATTTCTTTCTCACTTTCATTCTAATAGGCAGTAGGCAGGTTTAAAGAAGGGAAATTATTAGTCCATGTAACCATAAAGAAATCCAGGTTCCTTGTGTCTACTACATCTACTTGTGGTATCATCTTTATTCAGTTGGCAGATGAGGAAGAAAGTGGTAAATTACAATTCTTTTAATGGGCCCGTCCCAGCTATTTTTCATCCCGGTTCATGGACAAATTAATTGCAAGAGACAGTGAGAGACGCATGAGTGTTCAGAAACAGGGAGAAAGTTGGGAAAACAACTATCCAGGCTTTTCAATGCACTGAAAACACCTCCAGACCAGTTCCCTACTTTACTTTCTCCCTTTTACAATTGCTCTCTCAAAACGAAACATTTCCTTTAAAGGTGTTCGATTGCTTCACACTGCTGATCAAAACACTACAAAAATGCCCCATTTCATTTTTGGTGAAGACAGTGTCATTGCAGCGGCTCCCGCTCTGCTTCACTGATGTCCTCATCGCGAATGACCTCTGTTTCAATCTGCTCCAACTACACGGGCTTCTTAAATGTACTTCAGATGGGATAGGAGTGGCCCTGCCTTAGGATCTTTGCACCAGCTGCTCACTCTGCCTGGATATTCTTTTAGTAGATACCAGCATAGCTAAGTTTATGCTTTCCTTTAATTTATTGTTCGTGTCACCATTCCAGGGACATTTCTTTCTCCAGTGTCCCACAGCGAAAGATCCCTGAATTCAGAAGTCCAGTGCCTGGTGTAATACGCATTAGCACAGTGTACCAAATAGCTCGTGTTCTCCCACTGCCCAGGAATTTGTAGGATTGTACTTTCCGGTTAGTCTTCTTGTGATGGGATGGGACCTCGTGACGAGTTCTTGCTAATAACCTGTGAATGGAGTGAGACATGGCCTTTCTTACCAAAATAATTAACTGCCTGGCTAGCACTCTCTTTTCTTTCTCTCATTGTAATGGTGTGCTTTGAACCTTTGGGACTTCCAACCTTTCTTATTTATATACAGTTTACTAATTATTTGTTGTCTATTATCAGTGGCAAATTTGGGTTTATGTGTCAGAAATCTTTGTTTTCTTAATGACTACATTCAAAGCTCTTAAGATAATATCTATATATACTAGATGGTCATTAATTATTCATTAATTGATTAATGGATAAAAGTGGGTTCCAATATTACATTCTACTTACTAAAGAATTCAATAAAAATAAACTACAAGAGAATGAATAAGAAAAGTATCCAAAGAATATTTGGTAAGTATGGAAAAAAGAAAAGCATAGAAATTCAATCTCCAATCCAACTAACAAACGGGCCACATATTTTGCCACCTTACCAAAGAAAATACACAGATGATAAATAAATATATGAAAAGATGCTCCACATTATATGTTATCTGGAAAGTGTGAATTAAAACAATATCGAGATACCACTACACAACTATAAGAATGTCCAAAGTCGATACAATGACAACACCAAATGGTGATGAGGGTGTGGAGCAAATTATTCATTACTCATGGGAATGCAATATGGTGTAGCCACTTCGGAAGATAGTTGATTTATACTCTTACCATACGATGCAGCAATTGCTCTCCTTGGTGTTCACACAAAGGCTTTGAAAACATGCACAAAACCCTTCACGACAAAGTTGATAGGAGAAATTTTATTCATAATTGCCCAAATTGGAAGAAAGCAAAATGTCCTTCAGTAGGTAAATGGATAAACCGTGGAACATCTACACAATGTAATATTATTCGTAATGCAAACAAATGCACTGCCAAGCCATGAAAAGACATGGAGAAACATTAAATATATATTGCCAAGTGAAAGAAGTCAGTCTGAAAAGTTACACACGTTCTGCATGACTCCAACTATAAAGGGATTACCATGTTTTAGTTAGACACCTATGTACTATATTTCTTGCTTCTTGTAGTTTAAACTCATGCCTACATTTGGCCCAAGGGGATATGAACAGGAGCAGCGGGTGGGAGCTCCAGAGACTTCTTACAGGAGCTTTCCCAGGACTCCTTGTGTCCTGATCACTGCAGCAACCAGTTGAATTTGACAAAGCTGCCCTGCTGTCCCCCACAGCTGGATACCCTTGGGACAGTAATATGAAAATAAATCAACGTCTAGCTGTCTAGCTTTATTTACTGTAATTTACAATCTCTTTATTATAGAAATTTAAGAAAAAAATAAAAAAGAAAAAAAAAAACAAGAAAAAAAAAAAAAAGAAATTTAGCTGTGGCTTGAAATATCACTAAACCTATATGTGAGGTGACCACAGCACTACTCTATGCAGTTGTATTGTTTAATATAAAGAGATAAAGAAAATTCCCTATTTTTTCATTATTATATGAGAATACTTCTAAAGATTTAATCATAAAGTGACTTTCCCTTTTCTGAAAAATAATTTTGGTTAAAGTTTTTAAAAAGCAAAATCTCAAATTAGGAAAACATCATATCCTTACGCAGATGTAGTGTTATGATATATATTTGTTTAAATTTATGCGGATGTATTTATTTCTATAAAAAACCTTAAACAGTTGAGAAAAATGCCTAGATGGAATTTTGTTTGTAGGGAATGACAATTTCATGAAGAAATCTACATCTTACTCATTTAATTCTCCTCAATAACCAATATAAAAACAATATCATCTGCATATGATAAAAACATAGTACTTCCCTCATCATGAGAGTAACTTTTCAGATAATGGCATTGGCTTTATTTAAAATACATTTTTAATACTTTGACATTATATAAAAATGCATAGAAAATATTTTGTAAAATCATGGCCAATCCATATTTTGCATGATATTTGTAAATATTTCAAATCAATTTGGTATATAAGTTATTTCACTGCCTGTAGGACAGGGCATGATTAAATTGGTTTTGTTCTAAAAATGTATAGTTTATTTCCTCAACTCTGTCTATAATGATTTGCATTCTATTGTCTCTGCTGTTAGCTGACACCTACCGTAATATAATCATATCCCTCTAGTTTTGTTCTATTTCTTTTTGAACCTCTTCTTAATTACCCCTTTTGTACCTCTAGTCTATGGTCTCTGTGTCTCTAATACATAGAGGTACCAATTTCACAACCCTGAAGGCTTGTCAGGTTAAAGATTAATGAGCAGACTCTACCCAGAGGCTTTGGAAAGGTTAAGCATAATTACAAATGGGTATTTTATGCAATGCTGGAGATGTGCAAGCTGTTTTTTAAAAAAGGGCAAGAAAAAAGGTAATGAAACTTATGGGATTCATGCCAACTATTGTATCTCAAGAAAAAAAAATGTCTTTTTAAAATAAGAAATTCAGTTAACTATTGAAGATTATTAAATTCTGCTCTTTTTTTATTCGTAATTAGAACACAGTCACTCCCTCCACACGTTATAAATTAAATACAATCAGAAGCCCGTACTATCATTGACTTTTAATTTTACCTTTATTTCTTTGTGATGAAAAAGCACTCTTTTATATTTACAGTAAAAAGAACAATTGTGGTTTGAAATAAATACAGTAACAGTGTTAATATTAGAAAAATTAAATGGCATTCAGAGAATATGTAGTTTCTACTTGAAATTTTATAGTTTACCATGAAAGGAGCTCTTTTCCATAGAAAAATAAAGCTTCTAGAGAAGTTCAATTCTAGAATGACTGTAAAATTTAAGGTGAACATCTGGCTATCCCAGCACCATGGGGATGGTATCAGGATTATCGTAGTTAGAAGAAATCCAGGCAGTGTTTTACTAATTATAAAGTGTTACCAGGGTTAACGCATAAATATTTAAATGTCAGAAAGCTGTTGACCTAATTGGAGGAGATTTTTTCAAAATGTTTCAGAATAAGGGAATACGTTCAAATTAACTTTGCTCAAAAGAAAAAAGAAAAGATATTGATTTCTAAATGGTGTGTTGAAAAGTGAAAATCTTTTTGTAGGAAAGAGGTTAGCCATTCACAGTGCTAATTCATTTTCTTTAAGAGTATTATTCGTGCTCCTGCTAAGAGTAGCCCTTTCCTCTTGTCTATTAGATTCCTTCCTTGGCTCCACTCAGTGAGTGTGGAATTGTCACTTCTCATGCTTGCATCCACATTATTTTCTTTTTACTGTATAAATTCAATCGATATAAGGTCATCAAGTTTTGGTTTTTTTTAACCTTGTTTAAAAGGAGAAACAAACTCTTAACTCTACTATCTATATAAATCCCACCGCTGGGGTTTGAGCTCAGTGGTTAATGTGCTTGCCTAGCAAGCACAAGGCCCTGAGTTCGATCCCCAGCACCAAAAAAAGAAAAAGTGGAAAAAATATATAAACCCCAATTTACTCATTTTTCTTTATGGCAAAATTTCTTTAAATGTTTTCTCAAACACTTTACTTCCTGACCACTTTCAATTCATTCCAAGTATACATTCAAATCACTCCAAGTAACTGAATGGCTATTGTCAAGGTTGCCAATCACTTTAAATCTGATATTCGATTCCAGTCTTCCTCAGCCTATCAACAGGATTTGCTACATAAATCCTTCTTAATACATTTCCGTCATTTGGTATCTAAGACATCTATAAGTAACTTCCCTGTTTACTCCATTTCATTCTCCTTGCTAGATCATCATCTTTCTTTCTGAGCTCTTAATGTTGTTAGGAATGGTCCAAGACAGTCTTTGAGCATTTCTCTTCTTTTTGAATCAATCTAGACGCATGGCTTTAAATCTAGACTCATTTATACAGCACTTACATGACTGATTAGGCAAGGACTTCTGTTGACCCAGTATCCATGTTCCCCCTCATGACCCAGAACCCTTGCAGTTGGGTATCCCCCTTATGCTGACCAACACCAGTGGGCGGTTTCTCTCTCCTCCAGGGTGACGCATGTAAGAACTGGTATGAGACCTTCCGGCTCTGACACATGGCGACAATAAAGCCTACTGTGATACAATGGAGTCCTGAGATGGAACGAAGTTGTTTTCTGAGTCAAGTGCTTGTCAGTGAGCTGCTCTGGAAAGCGCTTAGACACACAGACATATGAGCAATAGATAAAACTTTTACGCTCTAAGTGCTAGCTCAGCAAACTTTTCCTGTAAAATGGCAGTTAGTATTTTAAGCTTACATATAGTCTCAGTTTCACTTACTCAGTTCTACCATTGTAATAAGAAGGCAACAATAGACAAAATGCAAATGAATGAGGATAGCTGGGACTCAATAAAATGTTATACTAAAACAGGTGGTGGACTGGAATTGGCACCTGGATCCTTGTTTACCAAGACCTGTTTTAAGCCCTTGAGATGTTGACGTTTCCTCATTATCACAGCGTATAGCCTGACCTATAAAGACTAATGCAACTTTCATATATATATTTCCATTGCGGATCTCCAGACACAAGGAAGTCAAAGAAAATTTGAGTGGGTACTCGAGATCTATCTTAATAGTCTTTTGATTTTTATTGATCACATCTGGATTTCATGATAACAATTATTGTCTTATTCACCTTCCTTATAGCTGGGATATAATGCCTCACACCCACGATTTAAAGGAGAGGTTTATTTGCAATTTCTGATCATAGTGAGTGGGCTCAACTGCAGAAACAGCATGGTGGAAGGACCTTCCATGGAGAAAAGCTGCTCATTTAATGTTTGGCAGGAAGCAGAGAGAGAAGAGAAGAGGGTGGTGGGTATGGGATAGACTCTACACCCTTCACCCTTCCAGTGCAAATAAGTATTTGTGAAACTGTGTTATAATTTCAAAATTAGATAATAAGATTAGGAAATATTGACTTATTTTTAAAGGATGAAATTTAGAAACAAGTAGAAATACTATTTCCATCTTGGGCAATTACATTAATAAACTATGGTAGCTTTTTTTATGTGCATATTAAGAAAAAATGTGGCCACTGTGATTTCTTTATTAGTCATTTTGTTGGTTTCATCTTTATTTAATTAGTACTATGATAAAGGGAAATAGTTAACAAAATTGATAAGAATGTGGAACTTTATTTACCTCACATTCAGATAGGAATACATTTTCCCAGGCTTTCTTAATGAGTAGCCTTCATCACACAATGTATTTACAAAACTAATGATATTGGAACAGAAATTAACAAATCACTGTTTCCAAAGAACTACACAGTTCCTGTTTCCAGATTAAATTTTTTCTTAATTTTGTATCAGTTGTTATTTTTGATGCTTTCTTAAAACTACTTCCAGTAATGGCAAGGTTTTTCAACTTAATGCCTTTAGAAATAACACAAGATATTGGAGGATCTACTTTCCTATTAATATGGAGGGCACTAATAAGTAAAACGTACGAGAAAGTAAAGATGCAGAGAGACAACGGGCATACACAAAGTAAAAAAGGCCAAGAATGTAAGCTGTGACCCTTCCAGTTTGGGTGTATACAATACCTTCGAAGGTCACTTTCAGACTGTGGGAGAATAGAAAAGGACACAAGTCTGCATTTAATAGTGATTTACAGCCCGGCGTGGTGGCACACTCCTGTAATCCCAGCACTCGGAAGGCTGAGGTAGGAGGATAGCTACAAGTAGCCAGACCCTGTCTCAAAAAAAAAAAAAAAATAGTGATTTACATGTGCCATCTCATGTGGTCTTCCCCTCAAACCTGTCAGTGTTACTCCTTCAGTATCATTGTATTAAAATCCAAGATCCAGCCCCATATTTTCAGGCAAGTGTTCAATGAACAGCTTTCCTAACCTGTCCGTAGAGTTTACTTGAAGTTTGACAAACACTGACTACAACTGCAAGTAGCAAAGCCAGAATTTCAAGTATATTTTCCTTATGTCCACATTAAAAACTATGGCCCAACTAAGAACGTTAGAGAGAAAATAACGTTGACAAAATTCATAGTGTGCTCATTTGAATGTTAACATCAGGCATGACATTAACTAACCTTGGATATTAGTACCTCCTTGGAAATGACAGAAGTTTTTTCCTGAAGTTCAGCATATATTGCAGGATTCTAGTCTGCATAAACACAATCTCTACTAATTAATTTTGTTACTATTTTGCTATGTATTTAAGTACTTTCAAAGTTTTGCCTGGTTGCAATAGTAGACATAAACGCAAAATGTGGCTCATGTTGCATCCAGGGAAGCAGCAACTGCCACTGATATGATTGCTTACACCAAAGAGGCTCCAGAAGCTGATGCTTCGCGGTTTTATGGTTTTTCCTATTCCCCCATTGCACATATTGAATTCATTAGCACATAGATTTAGGAGCCTGGCTAATCATCAAACATTATACTGTATGTAGACGAACTATGGTCAAGTAAATTCTTCCATCGGGGTTTTTTTTTCCTTTACTTAGTAATTACTTATTAAATCATAATAATACTTTCCTACTTTCAAAGGAGAAAGTAGTCATGGACTTTCCAAAATACAGGAGCATTCATAAGTTCATTATCTCAAAATTGTTCAAGCAAACTTTGCAAATTTAAGTATATTTGGTAAATATAAATCAATGAATAAAATAAGAATGAATTCATATTTTTATACTTTTTATACCATGTTAGAAGATAAACATTATAAATTCTTTTTAGTGAAGAACAAAAATCTAATCTTTCTTTAAATTTATAAACCAAAGACCTGACAATGTGGTTCAGCCCTGTATTTATTTCTTAATTCAATAGGCATTTTTGCAAGTCTCACAATTTGGTGTTTTGGGTCTTTCAAAAAAATGAAAAAAAAGTTTTTTCACTCCAGAAAGTTTGAAATTTTCTGCTTTAATTCGAGACAATTGAAAAACTATAGCCAAATAATTATCTGAGAAAAAAAAACTCAAAAATCCTGAATAATCTTTACAACATAGTGCATCCATTTCACTGTCAGACATCAGAACTGGGAGCTTCCAAGGCATTGAATCAAAAAAAAGTTCAGAGATAGTGAAAATACAATGAAAAAACAGGGTCAGGCCAAAGAGCAACTATAGGGACCAAGTCTTCCACAGCAGCTGAGGAGAGCTGGGACAAAAAGAGGAGCAGAGGGGCTGGGGATTTAGCTCAGTGATTAGAGTGCTTGCCTTGCAAGCACAAGGGTCTGAGTTCGATCCCCGGCACCACAAAATAAATAAATAAATAAATAAACTGCAAAAAAAAAAAAAAAAAAGAGGAGCAGAGACAAAAGAAAATGGTGCAAGGAATTATTATGCAAATACAAATAGAAGAAAAGAATACATGCATATTAGGACACAGAACCATCTTCAGGTACAGTGACAGAAGAGCTTCCAAAATTTTAATAACGAAGGACTGATGTTCAAAAAAGCTGTATTGACAAATCCTCACATAAAAAAGAAAATATACCAATTACTGGAGGAACCAATCATTTGATGAATCAATTATTTGTTGTTAATTGCTAAGAGTTCATATGTTTTCACAATTTAGTATGAGACCAGTTAGCAGGAAGTTGGGGTTTTAGTTCCTTTTTATCAGTGTGTGTTAGATATACATGTCATAAATTCTGTGAGTCTTCATTTCCTCCTCTGTAAGATGGTGTCAGGCAAAAGAAAGTTTGCGGGTAGAAAGAGAAGAAGAGGTCTCGGTTCTAAGATTATATGACATGTTCACACATAGACATATGGTACCAGAAAGAACAGGAGAAGAAATTGGCAAATACTATGGAAAGGGCATTGTGCACAGACCGAAGAACAAAGGAAATAGAGAAAAAGTTATAGTGTGATAACCTCATATATGAAGCAAGATTTAAACCAACTTTATAACAGGGGTCTTAATAGTTTGGGAAAACAAGCAAAACGAAAGTCATAAGAAAAAATAAAGAAATAAAATGTGTGTTTTGGCAACTGCAGTTGCTCAGTTTGGCATGAGAAAAGGGAATTTAAAGGAAGTTGGCAGAGATAAAGCTAATCAAGATTCAAAGAGTGAGCAGGAGACACGTATCTTATGGTTGAGCACTATTTAAATTTTCTTTTCAGTGTGATCATATCTGTAATTTAGGTTACTGTTATAGTTGTATCTTAAATTTCTCCTAAACGTCCATATCCAAAGACTCAGTCATCAGCCTGGCGCACTAATGGGAGCTGGAGACCTTTAGAAGGTGGAGCCTAGTGGAAGGATGTTAGTCACTAGGGGTGTGCCCACAAAGGGGATACTGGGACTCTAATCTGTTCTTCTCTTTTCGCTTCCCAATTGGTGTGAAGTGAACAGTCTCCTCTGCTTTGTGCTCTCTACCGTAATACACTTTGCCATGAGAGGCCAAAAGCAACAGTGCAAAGAGAGTAGCAACTGAAACCACAAGCCAAAACAAACATTTCTTTCTGCTAAGCTGTTTGTCTTAAGTATTTTGTCACAGTGACAGAGACTAACACAGATGGAATCTCACTTAAGCAACTCTCTTTTAATTTCTTCTAGTATAGGACAGACCGTGACACCCATAACCAACCAATCATGGCTCCTTCTTATCTAGCCTAAGTCAATCTCAAAATAAGTAGGATGCTACCAATACAAGAATATGGAAAGGAAAGTTGAAATTTATTTTTGATTCTTAATTTGGAAAAGTTAAGTTGGTAGCAGATTAAAATGGACACTGTACTGTAAACCTGGGACAGAAGGAAATAAAAGATGAGACCTATTAAGGCAGCTTTGCCGCTTGAAATACGAGGTAGGTAAGGGAATGGGAGTCTACCGACAGAACTCTGAGGAGTCTGCCTAGAATCTTTGCAGACTGATGGCGCCCATAAGAAAAAGATAGTACAGGAAGCAGATGGTAAGGGGATTTGATGAGGGTTTGTTGGATTTAGATGAGAACAAGGTACATAAGGGAGTCAGTCTTATGGTATGCAAATATTTGAATACACTGGAAAAAAAGCAAAAGCCTCTTAGGAATAAAAATAATAAAATGATAGAAATTAGATATTGTGTTTAGAAAAAAAATAAACTCTGGAAACACTCTTCTTAATAACAAGGAGGAAAATGTGAGGCCATCCAATAAGGTAGGGCTAATTAAAGAATGTGCCAGAATCTCTTCCTGTATGCACTCTCAGGGTTGAGGACTTTCCCTTGCCAACAGATTGAGGGTGGCCAGGAAGCATGGGTCCTTGTATAAACAGCATGAAAAACTAGACACCATATAACACCTGGCATAAGTCAGAAGGACAAGAGAAATGCACATACAGGAAAGGCCCACGAAAAATTTTAATCTCCATATTTGAGTTTACTTTGTTATCAGTCCACAGACTAAAAGAAGAGAAACAAATGGGAAGTATAAAAACCACCAGTTAGGGGGTACATATGGTGCTTAAATGTCAGTGTATGAAACATCTTTTTATTTTGTGAACCATTCAAGAAATACAGCAAGCAAAATAAGCCTGTGTACTGCAGATAGTTATGACTGTATTTGTTTCAAACATGGGTGATCAGGCTTCTGAAGGCTTATAATAACAGGTGCAACATGAGCTGCCCTGATTCTGATCCTCCCTATGGGAGACAGACTCTAACTGGTCTACTTAGGGTAGAAAATAAATAAATGAGTTTGAATGCTATTTGCTGAAGCAAGGTCACCATGGCAGAATAGCGATTTAGGATGCACAACAGTTAAACAGAGACATTTGGTCCTTGGTTGTCTGTAAATTAAGATATTAAATTTGTAAGATACTGCGTTTAATTCACAGTTTTAATATAATTGTGTTTACTCAGTCAGAGTTGCTGGACATTGTAATTTCTGAATTCTAATCTGTTTTTTAAAAAGGCAGAGCAAGCATTGATTGTCCTCATTAAAGTTTGAACAGCTGCTATAAAAGCAGCATGATGGAGCTGAACATCAGTTTAAGAAGGAAAAAGATGGAAAATGATGGAACCAGGCAACAGGACCGGAAGAAAACTAGAACTGTCCACCTGTTCTAAGTCACTCTTCTGGGTTATTACATGTGGGGCTCAAGGGTTTTCTGCAGAATGTGCATATGATGTGGTGAGGCATGACAAAGTTGCTGACAACTAAAAAGTGGTTCCTAAACCGTCCACGAGCAGTGTTAAGGAAATCAGAGGCTCCTCGGGGTTTGCAAGCAGGTTTGGGGACAAAAGCACCACAGAAGTTTAGAAAACTAGAAAAAAAGAAGATGGAATAAACAAACGCGGGTAGCTGGAATGAACCCTGAGGACTGTGAAATTTTAATTTGATTTTTTTATCTTTCTTTCAAAATATTCTTTTTAAAAATTTATTGCATCGACCTGGTGATTTGATGTTCTTTGCCTTACACAAACTTTATCTTTGAATTAGAAAGTGAAATAATAACTGTCGTGGCTATGTTTCTACGTAATTAGACATACTATCAGTCAACAGTCCAGGATGAATGGAATATTACAGCTCTTAATAACTTTAGAGTCTTGTGGACAGTTAATGGCCTTTGGAAAGAAATACCACGCAGGCTTCAAATTCCAGCTGAACTCTGCATGCTATAAGGGCAGAAGGAGTTAGACCAGATGAGTCCTTTTCACAAGCACATGTCACGCTGTGTGGATCCGGCTGTGGAAACAGTTTGCCAATCTTATCTTCAGAAACACATAGTCCGTGTTCAGCCAATAACGAATGTCAAAATACTACTTTGCTTCCCTTTGAGTGATTCAAACAGCTCTGGCCAGAAAATAGGCATAATAACTTTTCTGGTATCTTTCCCATTAATTGTCTTTCAAACTGAGAGAAGTATTTTCAGAAGCTTATTTGCTCTTGCTGAAAGTTCAGGGAGCAGTAAACGGTGTGAAAGTCATGCAGCTGGACAAAGTCATTATGAGTGATATACTGCATGAATGAAAATGGAGGTCCAGTCTTGGCACTGGGGTGTGCAAAAATCTCCTGTGCATCTATCACAGTGTTGTGGAAGGTCACTGTTAGGGCACTGGATCATCTGTGTGCTAAATCAAGATTTATACATAATGAATTTTATGTTTCCTCTTTTCCTCTCTATCCAATCAAACTTCTGGCCCTAATTTAAAGCCTGAAGAGAAATCCCCAAGTCCAGGGTAAGAGAAATGTAGATATGAAAGGAGACAATCTTTGTACAGACATATGTGAAGAGCACTAAAAAGTGCGACATGGGGCTGGGTGTTTAGCTCAGTGGTAGAGTACTTGCCTAACAAGCACAAGGCCCCGAGTTCCATCCCTAACACACACCCACTGAAAAGTGCAACATGTGCAAGGGAGAAGACAGCAAACATAACTCCCAACTGTTTGCCTACAAATCCTATCGCCCTTCTGGGTGATAAAATATTGATAAAGAGCCACTCGTAATATAGCATCTCATCAAGGAAAGTAGATGTGAGACCCAGAGATGAGAAACTTTGCATCCTGGAAAAGAAGCTTGAGTAATGAATGGATGGTTGCAAACTCCTAGCGAAGAAAGCGTGGTGGAGAAAGACAGCTGCTGAAGGTGGAGTGGGACAGAACTCAGGCAATGAAAGAACAGCTTAGCAAAGTTTTTAAGTATTTTTTCCAAACTCTTTCTCCAGGGGTAATTTAAAACAAGTTGTTAGTGGTAAAAAGAAGTTACATCGGGGAGTACATGTCAGTGGTCCTTCTGTTTTCTTTGTTCCAAAAAGTTTTTAAAATGTTTTATTCCACATTTCAATATCCCCTTTTATTCTTTTTCACTGGGCTTCTCCAGGTGTTTTTGTTGTTTTTGTCGTTAATTTTAGTGGGGTTTTTTTATTATAACCATTTTTAAAGTTGTAAACAAACTTAAATCCATTTTGAGAGTTGAAAAGGTATAAATTAATATTAAATTGTTCACTATTCTCTCATTTTGGTACTCTCCAGATTTTTCAAACTAGGAAAAGTCGAGATTAAATATACATAGATATTTACTAAATCTCTACTATATGTATTTTCTGTATCTATATTTTATGCATATTAAAGTCAACATAAATATATATATAATCTATGACTAGAAAGTGGTGAATAAATGACTCATTTTATTTATTTATTTATTTATTTATTTATTTATTTATTTATGAGACGGGGTCTCACTATGTAGTTCAGACTGGTCTCGAACTCACTATCTAGCCCAGGCTGGCCTCAAACTCATGACCATCCTCCTGCCTCAGCCTCCAGAGACCCAAAATTACAGCTGTGGGCCACCACACCTGGCTCTTAAATAACTCATTTAAAAACAATAACAAGAAGAACAAAACATTCATGAGTCAGTGATTTAAGGCTAGCAACTGCCTTCACACTAGGCTGGCTTTGAAGGAGTATGTATGATGAACACTGCAGAAACAAACTGGTAAAGGTTTTACAGCGATTCAGATTTTTAGAAAGAGCAGGAGGGACAATAATGTGAAAATTTCAGAATCAAGGGAACAGAAGGATATTAAGGCAAAGATTGCCTTCATGTCAATGAAATAAAACTCATGGGTGCTAAAAATTTCACTGATTTTATACGCTCTTCAGCAGCTTGTAGGGAAAAAGAGTTTCTTTAATGCAGAAATTATATAGAGGAGACTATGTTTTACTTTGCCAAAGCAGACACATCATTTAGGAAAAGACAAAAAACCTTGTGAGAATTGTCATTAGAGCAGGGCTAACTCTTAGAAAGCACACATACAAGCCAAGCGCCCTCAGCTTGTTTCCAGGGCACTGACTCGCTAACCTCCCAGCCGCCCGGAGACGGGCTCTGAGATCATGGTGTTGCCCTGGCCGGATCATGGGCCTCACCAGCGGTACAGCCAGCTTTTAGACTCTAGGAACTCGATTCTCAGTTCATTTCCACCATGAAAAACACCTGAAAAAAATGAGAAGACACAGAAAAACGACAAAATGGAGATTTTAGAGCAATCTTCCTCTTCTAAAAAAAGAATTAATGAATGGAAAACCTTAGGAAGGCAATAACATTGAAGTCATCATGAATGACATGTATTTGTGCTTACTGGGATAGCTAATTTAGGACTCGATATTCATTAGGTGCCTCCTGTTTTCAAAACACAATAACAGGTGTTTAGGAGAATGCAAAAAATCTGTTTGCTTGACTGACTTCATTTCTTTCCATGAGGATCCTTCGGCAGATCCCCAATGCCTCAAGAAAACAAAACGTAACCCTCAGTTTGACATCCGGGTCTTCACTATTGAATCTTAATTCCTGACTATCCTGTTGTAACCTGTTCTCAAGCCAACCAGAAATAGTCACAGATTCCCTCTCCTGCCCTGGTGAATTCCCATTCACTGTTCCTTTTGGCAAGAATTCTCTCTCATAAGTTTTTTCTACCACTTTTTGACCTGTCTATAACAAACCTTTCAAAATTCAACTTAAATATATTTTGAGCAGTTCAGCCTAACGAACATCTAAGATAGGCATTCCTCCCTTTTGGCCTCTCACATTATCATTTTTAGTTTAATTTCTCCACGACCAAAATGTAAACTCTGTTCCAGGAGGTAGTATGTGGTGTATCTCTTTTACCCAGGACCAAGCCCAGGACAGGAGACACATAAAGATTATATTCACAGATAAATAACAGACTATAAATAACTAATGTATGCAGGACATAATAATTATCAAATTTAAGCAAAACAGAAGATCAGAAGACGAAGTAGCATTCCTGACTTATTCTTAAAATCACCTTTCTCACTTCCAAAATCATGTGAAGCATCCTACCAAAATGTTTCAATTAAAAATATATACATATAGTTAAGGGAGTCATTACAAAGAGGAAACGATCAGCTTGAGATCAAATAAGCACTGTAAAAACACATGCCATATTGTAGTACAGAGGAGTAGGTGATGATGGTCCACAAATAAAACTCCTAGCGACCAAAGCATGATGTGTGACCAGATTCTCAGGGACCATAATATGAAATCACATTAGTTTTTAAGTAGAAGCACAGCTGTGCTTGATTGTTAAACCCAAGGGAAATTTCCTCCTTCATTTCTCATAAAGAAAACTCTGTGTGATAAAGAGTTCACTGTTTTCTCATGCTTCCCTTAAACAGACTAAAATAATGTATTTCACATAGCTGTTTCAAATAAAGTCTTTCAATGTAGGTCAGTGACCTAGCACCAAAGCATAGTTCAGTAAATCTAAGGGTCAAAATAATACTGACCAACACAGTCTATAGAAATTTGATGATCATACTTGATCCAAAGGTAATAGGACACCCGGCAGAGCATATGCTGCATGCTTCAGGAAATCCTCCATAAATATTATGTCTCAAACGGGCATTTAATACAAATGGACAGCAGGAATTTCAAGTTTCTATTATTTAGCAGAATCTAGGAAAAGAATTTCTGTTCCTCTAATTAAAGCACATTCCTATCTGCTATTGACCAATTCACAATGGTTAAGTAGCAAATGAGAGGTCTAGTGATAGTTTTTGCCTAAATATACCATGTAGCCAACAAACACTCTATAGAAATACACTTGGTGATATTTTTAATTTTTTTTCCCTTTGGAAAAAAATTTTCTTGGGTCTAAACCTGCAAATAAGCCATTAGAAAATTTACAAAAATGGTTCTAGAACAAAGCATTACTGATGACACTACACTCTGAAAGTTTATTAAAATGAGTGTTAGCAGTAAACAACAGTTCACTGCACGAACAATAGTTCTACATGTTCACTGCAGGACTGTTCACCATAAGAAAGATATAAAAACAGATAAGCAGATGAACAAATTGTGTTGTGTATCACACAATGGAATGTTAGTCCACCTTAAATAAACCTAAGCAATATTAAAATAAGTGAAATAACCCAGTCAAGGAAAGAAATATACCACATGATCTCACCTATGTAAAATCTTAGAAAGTTGGATTCGCTGAAGCAGGTAGCAGAATGATGGTAATCAGGAACGAGAAAGACTGGTAGAATGGAACCTGATTATCAAACACACAAAGTTTCAGTTACGTGGAATGAATAAGCTCTAGAGATTTAAAGTACAGCATGGGAGCCACAACTAATAGTGTATTCTGTATGTGAATGTGAGTCTATCTCAAGCACTCTTACCACACACACACTCACATACATGCACACATAACATATTGACAAAAACATATCAGACAGATTAATTGTCAACAGATCTATACTTTCAGAGATACTAATAGCGTTCAGGGTGTAGGACCATTATAGGGATGGGTGCTGAGATACCCATGAAGAATTAAATGGCACTGGGAATAGTAAATGGAGTAGCAAAAATAGCATAGCTCTTGAAAAAAAGAAATATTGGTTCAAAACATATGTGGAAGTAAAATACATAATAATATCATAAAGGGTGGGAAATGGAGAATAATTATAATTCTTACATAATTATGGAATTAATATAATATTAATTTAAGGTAAACTGAGATAAGTAAAGAATGTGTAGCATCAACTAGTACAACCACTAAAATTTTTGAGAGGATTTATTACTGAAAAATTAATATAGAAATAAAATAGAATGTGGAGGTAAACACTTGATTAATAAAAATTCAAGAGGGGTTGAGGATTTAGCTCAGTGGTAGAGTGCTTTCCTAGGAAGTGCAAGGCCCTGAGTTCGATTCCCAGCACCCCCCTCAAAAAAAAAAAAAACCTCGATTAAAAAAATCGAGACAGGAGAAAAAGATGAAATAAAACAGACCAGAAGCAAAATGCAAGATAATAGACTTAAATCTAACATCAGCAATTAATTAATGCAAATGAATAGAAAGTCAAATAATAAGTCAGTAATGATTAGACAGATATAAAAAAGTTGACCAACTCCACGCTTTTTACAAATGATTGCTTAAATATATGGACATGTTGGGGCTTTCAGCTCTGAAACCCCCTGCCACCTCATGGTAGCTGTCTTCTTTCTCTTCCATCTTTTTCCCCAAATAAACTGTCTTTTATAACAACAACAACAACAAAGGACATGTATATATTTAAAATTAAAAAAAGATGGAAAAAGAAACATTTGGCTATATTAATGTAGGAAAAAATTCATTTTAAGACAATGGATGTTACTAGAAGCATGGACACAGCATATTGATAAAAGTGTCATTTCCTGATATTACAACTCTAAATAAGGATTCCTGTGTGTCTGCACCTAATAACTTTAAAGATATGTAAAAAGTGATAAATCTAAAGAAGTTCATGCATGATTATATTGGGAGATCTTTTCACACTTTTCTCTCAATAATGGATAGAACAAACACATAAAAATAAGTTTACAGAAGTTATAAGCAATTCCAATAACTGACTCGAATTAACAGATAGTTGTAAAGCATGACCCAAGTAGCTACTTAATGCACACGTTTTTTCAAGTGCACAAGAACTGTCTCTCTCTCTCTCTCTCTCTCTCTCTCTCTCTCTCTCTCTCTCTCTCTTTCTCAAAGAAAACTATATATTGGTCATTAAGTAAGAGTCAGTAATTTTGAAAGGCTTCAAGTTATACAGTACGCTCACTGATCACAACGAACTAAATTACAAGTTAATATCAAGAAGACATCTAAAACTTTCCAGATATTTTGAAATTAAATTATCCTTTCTTAATAATTAATGAATCTAAAATGATATTAAGACGGAAATTAGGAAGCATTTTGAACTGAACGAAAATGTAAATGGTTAGGAAAGAGTTGACAGTGGACATAGGACTACTTTCCCATTGGGGAAGAATATTATTAATCTTGATCAGATGTACCAGTAATTATACTAATGATAGCATTTACTAAAGGAAAGCATTTGGGGGGAAAATAGCAGGACATGTCTATCTTTCTAAATCACTTGTAAAAATAAGGTCAAATAAAATCCCCTGGAGTTTACCACTTACAGAACTGTGGAGAATAGCTGACTATAGAGTCACACAAATACTTTTAATCTATGTAGTAATAGATATTAAACATGAGAAGCCTATAAATAGAAATGGTTTCTTTTGAGATTTATGTACTACATATAGTTATATACTGCTGTGTTATTCAGAATATAAAATGACTTCTAATGATATCCCATTATTATTTCATATATATATATGACATAATACAGCTATATGAATATATACACCTGTATTAGTTACTTTTCCAGAGTCAGTGGTTTGCAGAGAGCAGATTTACTACAGGACCTTTACAAATTACAACATTCACACACACAAGCCAAATCCAGGAAGAGTGCAGGACATCTACCTATGCACTGGAGACCTGAAAGATCTAATCAAGGGCTGGGAGCCCACAGTAAAGCCCCGTGTACATCTGTGTCTGCACTAAAAGCCTGAAGAAATCTACACTGGAGCCAGGATACAATGTTCACACTAGAGATGAAGACCAGAGCTCACCTAATGTGAACAGCAGCCATCCCCAAGGACAGCAAGGCCCTGGGCTCCTCCTGCTAGGAGAATAAGCCCTTTCCTTTGGGAGAACCAGCCACAACAGAGCTTTCCCTGGGAAACAACTGACTTCAGTCTACTGCTCCTGCTCTCCTATATGCCGTGTCAGCAATAATCCTCAAGTGGATCTTCTATACCCAGAACCACACCAACTCAATTCAGCTGGGTGTTCCTGCTCAAGCTCACCACAATCAGTCTACCATGACACTTATACATATATTCATATGCCCATCAAAGGATTCTTAGGTATATCAAATTAAAAAAAAAAAAAAAGATTCACATGTTGATATTGAAAGACAAACAATCCAATATAATGCAAGAAAACCCTGAAGAAACAGTTCATAAAAGAAGATATCCATAATGCTAATCCATAAAGCATCCATGTAGAATGCATATCAGATAAATGCAAAATAAACCACAAAAAAATATACACCTAAATGCCTAAAATTTTAAAGCTGATAACATCAAATGTTGATGAAATGTGGAACTAGAATATCTACATGTTGCTGATGGAAATGTAAAGTTTCCTTTGTTAAGTTCTTTCTAATGAAGTTTGACATACGTCATTTTATAATCTGCCCCTATATTCAGAAGTGTGTAGGGGATGTATTAGATAGTTTTAAAGAATCAGAGGTGGCTACCATGGCTGTCCACATGCTCCAGCTGGAGAATCCAGTGCTGCTCAGTCCAAGAAAGCAGAAGCTCAGAATAAGACTGGCCAAGGGTACAGTGGCAGCCCACTGCGGGGACGTGGAAGGTCCCTGTGGAATAAGTGGTGTGAGTTCACATACTGAAAGGCTGAAGAACCTGGAATTTCATGTCAGTGGCCAATGTCAGGAGCAAAAGGTATGCCTACTGAATCAGACTTGAACTAATAAGCACAGGCCAACTTCTTCGTCCTCCTTTTCATTCTATCTGGGGTGCAAGTCTGTGGATGGTACCAGCCACAACAGGCGGAGACCTTTTCATCTCTCTGTTTACTGGCCTGTGTGCCAATCTTCTCTGGAAAATCTTTGATACCCCCAGAAGTGTGCTACATTAATTATCTAAATATCTTTTTATTCAGTCAAGTGGAAAATCAAGAATAACCATCACACTACTATAAGTAAAAGTTGGAACTACAGAAATGTTAGTCATACTGCTGAAATTTTAAACAACAAACCCATATGAAATGTATTTTCTGCAAATGAAGGAGAAATAACCACCTGTATTTCTGAATTTCAAAAAACAAAAACATTCAAGATTGTCAAAGAAGTAAACGTCATCTTAGCACTGACAAAACAAATTCCTCAAGGGAAATTTTATGTCAGGATTTTGCGATACAAAATAAACAATGGTCTCAGTAATATTCCTAAAATAAATGTAGTAACAGTGTATGCCTTTCAGTATTCCCTGATAAAAGTTGAAAATATGCACTACCCGATGCACCTCCAATAGCAATTTTACAAAGTTTTAGGATAAAGATCCAAGAATGTGGAGATTCTCATCTCAAGATAGAATTTAAACTACCTAGAGGATTAAGGGCCAACATGTCAATTGTGCTTGCGTAAAGAAATACTAGGAAAACATGAAGGAGTTGTACTCTTTATAGATGTTGCTTTAGTCGAATTGTTATTTATACATGAAGTATATTTCCGTGCAAACTACATGGCTCTAGAAATGAACAACTGTTTCAGTATAGCTTCTAGAATAAATGGACTATATATTCATATCTCCTCAGCAAAAATATATATTGTCTATTTCTGGATCCTAAAGTTTCTTGAACTATCTTCAAGCCAGCAAAGAGCTGTCCAAATTTCAAGAACATATCAGTTTCAGATAGCCAAGCCATATGAAGCACAAAACTAATTCTAATTTCAATCTTTTGATTAGAAATTCTGCCTTTACTATGTCAACTACATTAATTTCTGAAATAGATCAGTGATCTCTGCTTATATAGAAAAATTGGATGGAGTAAGACATGAAGTGTTGTTTCTATATTGCTTACATTATAGTATAAGGTTTTAGAATTGTGCTTATAGAATGGAACCTGCTCCTCTTGAACCTGTTGGGTATGTGATCTGTCTAATAGGCTGCCTATAATTTCAGATGACAGATATGTTCTTATATTACTCAAAATAAGGAAATGGAACTACCACACATATTGACAGAAAATCTTGAAAATCAAATCTAAGTCATGTAGCAAATAGCTGAGAATGAGATGTGTGAATTCTATACTACATATCCAAGTGTATCCATGCTTATGTAGGAATAAATTTTTATATTTGGTTTCTTGGTCTAATAGCTATGATAATTAAACCACTATAAAACACTAGGTGATATCTATAGTTCATACACACCTTATCTAGTTCATGAGGTATATTCTTGAAAAAAAATAAGGCAGTAGTCTAAACACGTACAATTACTTTTGTCGTTGGGTATTTTCTTATGTACTCCAAATGTTTGTTTTGCTCTAGTCCAAGTGCTAAGTTGTCTCTCTCATAAAGTTTTATTCAGAAAATAAATGTCATTTTCACAATTTTTGCCCTTTCTCAAGAAATGTTATAGAAAATACAGAAAGTTCTATAAAAATATACTAGCATCATTTAGTGTGTCTGTCATACTAAAGTTATATATAACTTCCTACATGTACCTTGGTGAGACTCAACATCCCACGAAAGAGATAAAGCCCTAGTGACTTTGTTCATCATATTAATCAAATCATGAAAAGTGCCTGTAGGCCTCCTCTTCCTCTCAGCCTGGTTAGCAATTCAGCTATTACAGCTATCTTTTTTGATTTCTATCTGGAGCTAGCTAATAGCACAATGGACATAACATACGGGAACCTGAATAAATACACATGCTGGTGTCACGGCAAACATAATTGCAGTTTCAATCTACTTTAACAATCACAAGAGGAGATCTAGAATCCCAACTAGAAAATTTTCTGGATATAAGGTTCATTGCTACACTTTAAAGTGCACACTAAAGTCATGTTAGAGATAACATGAGGAAAAATTAGAATTAGATATATTTATACATCCATGTCTACCATGTAAGTTTATCTTTTCATGGTGGCCATGAATTCATAAAGATGACATACATATATGTAAAGTACATATTAAAGTATATATATAGAGAGAGAAATATATATATGTTAGTGTGCATATATATAAAACATATACATTATTATTTTCTAAAATGCATTATTAAAGCATCTAATTAAAATACAGTAGAAATGGAAGTTTTATGTAGGTAAACTGCTACTCATGGCCATGAATTAATTGCAAACTTTGTCAATTTAACTAGTACTAATAGTCAAAGAGGAATAAAACTGATCAATCTAATTTAAAGACCTTGAGGAGAAATGTGTTGATATAAATATATAACATGTTTTATGTTAAAAAATAAAATCATTCTTAAACATGCAAATGCTAACTTACTTCACTTTAATAAAAACCATTTATATTGGTGAAGTGCTCCAGGTTTTGTACCAAATAAAAAAACTGTATATCCCATGTTTGTATACATTTGATAGCTCCATAATTAGAGGCATACTAATAATTTAACAGGTTTTTTAAGTGTGTTAGATATACAGTACTCTATGCATAATTAAAGACTACAATTTGATAAAATTTGACAAATGCATATTCATTCAGTGAAGCCATCCATGCAATAAAGCTATGAGCACGTCTACTGTCCACAAAAGTTTCTTAGAGTCCCCATGAAATTGCTCTCTCTTACCCTCCCCTGGAAACCCGATATGTTACTACAAATTAGTTTGTGTAATCTTAAAATTTCTATAAATAAAATGATACAATATATACTCTTTGGTTTCATTCAATCAAAACTGAACAATCATCTGTGTTTTTTCTATGTAAATAGGCTATTTTTGTTTTATTTCTGTATAATATTAACCCATTCATCTGTTCTGAACCCTTGAATTGTTTCCAGTTTCTGGCTACTACAAATAAAGCTACTTTGATTTCCGTATGTATCTTTTTATGGACAAAGGCTTGGATTTCTCACTGGTAAATACCTAGGAACAAAATGCTGGAGTCATCAGGAAGGTTATGTTTAACATTATAAGACACTGTCAAACCGTTTCTCAGAGTGGTTGTAACATTTTACCTTCTCGCCAGCAGTATCAGTTATTCTATATCCTTGCCAACAAACATAACACAGTTCTTAAAATGAAAAGCCTGCTCTTAGCAAGTGTTGGCAAGGATATGAAAAAACTATAGGCTTTAGCAGTTATGTCCGTTTAAGTTGACAAATTTAGGACACAAAATTTTTCAAGGCACACTCTTATTTCCCTTTGGTATTTGTAGAATCTGTGATACTATCTAGTCTCTTTCCTTATACTGGTAATTTGTGTCATCTCTTCTGGTTTCTCCATCTTTTGCTGGTGTTTATTTAATTGACTTTGGTTTCCAACTCTAAATTACATCTATCTTTAATTGTCTAATGTTCAGTGTTCAGTGTTTGAAAACCACTATTTAACATATTTTATCCATTTTCTATTGCTTTTGAAGGAATAACAAATTTGATTCTTTTCCTTTGTCTGGAAGAGAGGTAATTCTTCATGGTTTACGGATTTTTATCCAAAGGATCCTATTATGGTATTCACAAATAAAAAGAATTCTCCTGGCATTCTTCTGAAACTTTTAAGATTTTTATTTCTGCTTGTTTTGGTTTTATAAATTTACTTTTCAGATTGTCCTCATGACAAATAATTACGGGAGGTATGATCACCTAACTGGGATAATACTCAATTTCTAATATCATTTTTGCCCAGTGTCTAAAAAGAAATGCAAGTTTCAAAATGATTTTCATTTAATAATTCAGTGATATTGTTAACTATGTAGCGAGAGAGTAACTTTTTAACAACTATTTTTCACTATTTAGTAGTCATGTATAGTACTTAATTACGCGGGTACATTGTGAGAATTTTACTAATAGCATGTTTAAACTTTTAAATTGATCAACGTAAAATTTGAAGTTGGAAAAGCAATACAATTTTGGTTTTACTCAGAGATTTTTAACATGTTAGTTTTATTTTTTACTCAGTCTCTGTGATTCTGCCATTCACATAAGACTATGTACAAATATACTTCTCCCTGAGATAAATTAGTTTTGCTCTAGTTTTGAAAATCTTTTAATATTAGTAATCACATAATCCATTTCTTTTATGTAATCAAATAACACACTTGGAGGAATATTGAAATAATGTTCATAATTAAAGCCCATTTGTGACAGGCAAATTACCTGAACAAGGTAATGAAATACAGTTGTTTGAACTTTGAAGTAACAAGAAAAATAATAAAGTTAATATTTATCTTCTTACATTTCCCAAATATACTATTTGTATAATGTAATGGTTATTATCATTTTTAAAAAAAAAGCATACATAAATGAACAATGTAGTCATTTCCTTAAATTTGATTTTATTAGTACATGTTTATAATATGCAAAGTTTATATTAATTTTTAGGAGTAGGTACATGTACATAACACATCTTGATTCTTTTTTATTCCCTTTCCCACCTACCTCCCTTCATCCCTAGATCCGTTTTCCTCATTTTTATTACTACGATTATTTTTAATTTGTGTTATGACATATAATATTTACACTCCTTGTGGGTATTTGGTACATGTACATGACTCATTTTAAATCTTTTTACTCCCCCCTCCCTGTCTTTGAACCTGTTTCCATTTGTGAAAGATCTATTTCCATTTTCTTCTATCATTTCTTTATTTTGTTCTTTATTTACATTTTTCTTACTCAAATGAGAGATACCATACAATATTTAACCTCATGTGTCTTATTTATTTAACATTATGTTTTCCAAGTGTATCCATTTTCCTACAAATATATCAAAATTACCTTTCTTTATAGCCAAATATTATTCCATTATTGTAGATATTGAACGTTCTTTATCCTCTTGCCTATTGATGGACAAACAGGCTGCTTCCAGGATTTAGCTATCATGAATTGTGCTGCTATAAACATTGATATGCATGCATCACTGTAATATGATCCTTCTAGCTCTTTGGAGAGGATAGGTAGAAGGGGAATAGCTGAGTCAAATGGAATTTCTAATTTTAGTTCTTTGAGAAATCTCCATTCTGATTTCCATAATGGTAGTACTCATTTACTTTCTCACCAACAACGTAGAAGGTACAGAGAAGACCTAAAGAATTTCACCAAAAGACTCATATAATTAATAATCAACTTCAGCAATGTAGCAGAATACAAGTCAACACAGGAAAAATCAATAGATTTGTGTGTACTGGTAATGAATTCACTAGAAAGAAATCAGGAAAACAACTACATTCCTAATAGCATGAAGAAAAACTAAACACCTAGGAATTAACCTAACCCAGGACATGAAAGATCTTGACAATGAAAACTATAGTGCTCTGAAAAAGGAGACTGAAAAGGGAATCAGAAAAAAAAAAAAAAATGAAAAGGGCATCAGAAAATGGAACGATGCTTCCTCTTCCTCACTAGGCAGAACCAATATTTTCAAAACAGCCTTACTCCTAAAACTGATATATTGATTCAAAACAACACTAATCAAAATACCAACAGCATTCCTCACAGAAAATAGTCTTAAAATTCATATAAAATCAGAAGTGACCCTGAATAGCAAAAGAAATAATTACATTAGTACGAATGGGAATCATTAAGAAACCAAATAAATGCTGGTGTAGCTGGGGTGGAAAATGTTCTCATTTTTAATATTCACTTCCAGACTTTTATAGTCATTGTTTCTTTACATACAAATAAGGAAAACAAAAGCCAAATTCTCTCCAATCTCTAGAAATCCCAAAGATAATTTCAAATTCCCCTAGTTATTTATTCTGTTTTAGTGTGGAAGCTATTTTGAAATATTCACTTAAACTGGAGTGGCGATATAATAAACCCAACTATATTCTACATGTTATTTCACAAGCATTCACTTAATAAAAGTGGAATATGAATGAATGATTCTTTGTCTTACATATTATTTAGGATAATTTCTTACATAAATCAGCACCCGTTCTGATATTTATTCTGTGATGATAAATAGCAACAATTATTTTATTATATTATAGCAATATGTAGGAGTTGAAGGGAAAATGGGTCAGAAATCAACATTACCCAAAAGACAGTGATTTATCTTAATAGTAAAATCATGATGTATGTTCTTGAAATGCAGTGAAGAGAATGTAGCTAGGAACGGAACTCTGTTATTTATTCTAACATTTTATGTTCCTTTTGAAATTTCCTTTCATCTTGAAGAAGTCACCATTCAAATTTACCCAATATTTACTAAGTGCCACTTCCAACACTGATCACTTATCAATCCTGTGAGTTAGGAGCCATTAAGTCTATTTTTATAGAAGAATATCAAGGGCAAGTACCTTAATTTTTGTAACAACACAAGCATGTCAAGGGATGGAGCTGAGATGGACATTTAATATGCCCGAATTTGCTTGTAGTTACTACTAGATGTCTATTGGATTGATAAGTTTACCCTGAAATACCAGATTATGACAGCAACAACAACAACAAAAAAAAAAAACTTTCACCCTAAAACAGTTCCAGATACTTCTAATTTAATTTTTAAAAATTGCACTGATAGAACCACAAAACAAATAGAATGAGCCTTTCTGTTGTTGTTTCTGTGTCTGTGAATTTGTTCTTTTCAAACTACTGGAAATGCAAATGTGTTCTATGCCTTAAGGGTTAACAGAAATAGCTTACTAAAATTATTTACAAGCTTTCTTCATTTTCCCAATAAAAGTCAATGAAACAAGACTCCAGATTCAATGAACCAGGACTCTATTTTCCCTTTATCTTGTATTTCTTTATGTTTTACTATTAAGTTATTCAAATTGTTATAAAACCTGAAAGAATATAGAGAAAACAGAAGTAAAAATGTAAAAATCCCCTTCCTTCACTTCCTATAGTTAATTCCTTCTAACAATTTCTGATTTTTCTAGGAACACTTATACTAGGGAATAACTAAAATCAAAGAAATTCGGACATATTTATTGGTATAGATTCCTCTTTCCAGGGGCTGTGACAAATATTTTATTCAGAAAGATAGCACAGAGGAGCAATGACTAGATTGCCTCATTTAGTTTTCAAATTTTTGGTGAATGCGGGAAAGATGAACTACTTCCTTTGTCCACAAGTACATCAGCTTTCTTTATTACCAGCCACTGAGGGTCACTTTCAAGACATATTGTTCATCCAGTAGCTACCCCATCCTCAGCTTTAGTCAGGCAGTGTCCTTCCTACCAACTGTGGTGAACAGTTCATTACGAACATGAGAGTAATCTCTGACCAGAAATGTCATGCCTAGGACTTCTGTTTGCTACAGTAGGACAATTATCTGGCTTACTGTAACTGCCTGAAATACACAGACTGAAGGAAAGTTTGCCATTCTGCCTGGAGTTGATTTCACGTTATCCCCAACATGCTATTTCACAGGTCGCCCTTAGCTCTACCATGTTTGCCACAGGCTTCTGACTCAAATACCAAACTTTCCAGGCAGCATTCTACCTGAAATATGTTAATAATGTCTTCTCTGAGCTGATGTTTTTGGCACGAACCAAAATTATCCTTTAAATTTTTTTTTCCAGAATCCCGTGTTGAGATATATTTGAAAAATTTCAATGCATATGAGAAAAAACAAAATGAGTGACAGTAGTTGACATAACATATTGAGAATAATAATGAAGACCTGTATTTTATAAGAAACACATACCAAAAACCTAAAATGAAACTGGAGTATAGATAAACCTCGAACCTCTAGAAGATAAATATGTTAAAATTTTCTTTCTTTTGGTAGCTGGGTAATATTTGTTACATTTAATAGGCAAATTATAGAATAAGGAATCACAGATTGCACTGTGACTCTATGATGTCATGACAGAGACATAAAACAAACTAAAACATGCAGCTACATGTGTGGACCAAAACAAGACATCTTAATTTGTGTATAATAGTCTTTTAAATAATATAAGGCCTATATTTTTAGAAGAGATTTCTAAATCTTGCAAGTCATTTTCAAATTTTTAAGCCATAGTGTTTTCCATCAAGTGACAGAGTCATTTACATTCGCAGAAGCTGGATTTTTTTTTTTTTTTTGCACACATGGCCTTATGCCTGAGCTTCTATTATTTCTGTTCCAGAAGAATGCAATAAATATGTCTAGAGACAAGGGACAAAGTTAATAAAAGGCTGTCCTTTCCTTTGCCTAAGACCCTGGTTTAAAATGAGCTATTTTCCCTGAACACCATATATTAATTGGATGGCTTCAGCTTCAACAACAGAGAGAGGCAGTCCAGATCATGATTGTTTGCAATATAATTCTTCTCGATATGATGGGCAGTCACAGAGCACAGATATTAAAAAGTAAACTTCGTCTATGGCAAGAAAAGATCTCAGAATGGACCTTTTGGTAGGTCAATTAAAGGACTGCCACTGGCTCCATCGCTTATATTGTGCCTGTTCCTCTCAAAGACTCATGCATATTTTATAATCCCAGAGCTTTCAAAACTATTTGACTTCTAATTGGCCCAATTTTTCAAAAAATTAGTTGTTTCAATAAAAGAGTTTGTTGTATGCTTGTTTTTAACTTGCATTTAGTATCCTATTATGATTGCTGCCAGGTGTAGGCACCTTGTAGGGGGAAGATCGTTTAATAGGCAGCAGTCTCTCAGGACTTAGCTGCTTATTTTAATTAAACAAAGCCATGTGATTTTTAAGTCTTCTGCTGTAGTGTGTCAAGTGTAAAGGGGAAAGGAAAAAAAGAAAATCAAAGAAAAAATGGATACAAAGCTTTTGTAAATAGGGAGGGGAAGAAAGGTTGAAGGGAAGAGAGAGAGGAAATAAAGAAGAATCAAGACATATTAGGTACAGGTACAAATTCCCTCTGACAAATATGATCATTATGTAACTCAAAAGTATACTAATAAAATTAATTCTAAAAAAGTGTAAAGCATCTACCTTCTTTTTAATAACATATGAGAGTGGTGGTCTCGAATCTAATACCTGAAGTACTAAAATTTGGTTCTGAATCTAAAACAGATCTTGGAGCCTAAACAGTTTGTGAAATCTGGACTCTGCTGTGATCAAAGGAGAGAGAACAGCTCAGCTGGCGTAGGTCCTTACCCGCTCTGCTGCGGGGAGGGTTATCTTACCCTCCTAAATGACAGGGTGACATGTAAACCATCGTTGGTAAACAAGCAATCCGATACAGCAGCATAATTCCTCAAATTCCACTACCCTTTTCTTTCTTAATTTTTGAGAGCCAAACACACAGATTTTAAGAACCTATGATCTCAGATGGAGGTGCCTTACTCCCCAGAGAGCATTTGGCAATGTCTGGAGACATCTTTTATGGGGAAATGCTAACGCAGAAGGCTGGAGATGCTGCTAAGCTTCCTGCAAAGCTGAGAATGGTTCCAAAAACAAAGAATTATTGGCCTAAAATGTCAGTAGTGCTGAAGATGACATACAGACAAAAGAGAGATACAACAGATTTAGAATGTTTTTACATTGCAGAATTCTACTCCCCACTTTCCCCCACACAAAAAGTTTATTTGGCTTTCTACTTGCTTAAATTCAAATACCCCTAATTCCAAATATTCACACATGCTTTCAGACACTTGTTAATTGCTTCTCTCAAAAATAAATAAATAAATAAAGAGAGAGGACCTGTAAGGGAACTGCAAAATCCCAGTTTAAAAAACTACCCATCTAGGCATGATGGCACATGCCTGTAATCTTAGCACTCAGAAGGCTGAGGCAGGAGAATTGCCACAAGTTTGGGGCCAGTGTGAGCTGCATAGTGAGTTAAAAGCCATCCTGAACTGCACAGCAAGACCCTGTCTCTCTCAATCAAACAATCAATCTGAAATTTTTTATGTAATAAAGATAAGTCAACCAGAACAGGTGTAGAAAATCAGATAAAACCATGGAAATACACAGATAAAGTTTTAGAGGAAACAAATTGACTGATATTGCATATTATGTCTTAGACTTTATGCTAACAGAAAAGGGAAAACAGTGAAAGAATTCAAGCTAACAATGGTCTCAGTAAGATCACTGTTTAAGAAGATTACACTTGTTGGCATGGAAGACTTTATACAAGGCAAAATGCAGTCATAACCCAAATTGGTAGTAGTTGTAATGTTCCAGATGAAGATATTTTATGATTTGGAATAGAGTATGGTAAATGGGCTGGTTATAGGAGACACTTGGGAAATAGGACTGAGGAGATAGGACATTGTAAAGATAAAGACTGATCTAAGGTTATACCTCAGTTTCCTTTGGTTTAAAACAATGAGAAGACACTGGTATCACAGGAGGTGGAATATACCAGAGGATGCTGGAATGGAAGAAAAGTATGGTAGTAAAAAATAAATCTCACTTTTTGATATCTTGAACTGAAAAACTGCATAATATATTTGAATATGGCCTTAGACAACTGATTATGGGAGATTAAAATTTTCAGACTGAAATTGCGTGTGTTGCAATCACAGAATCAAGAAATAATCAAGGTAGTATTTAATTTGACCAGAAGACAGATTCCCTGTCGGCACAGATGGAGGAGGAGTTGCGGTGTCAGAAAAATGTGTCCAATCGGATGCAATGAATCCATCAAGTACAATTAGGATGAAATCAGTAAGTCAAGGAAACAGAACCCAAAGAGCAGCACTTCAGGCTCCTCTTGTCTTCAACTCCTCCTAGTAAGAGTTACAAGGAACCAAACAAACCTGAAAATACAGTGTAGTAAGTGTTAAAAACTGACATTTAAAATTTACAGAGTAGGGGCTGGGGATTTAGCTCAGTGATTAGAGTGTTTGCTTTGCAAGCACAAGGCCCTGAGTTCAATCCCCGGCACCACCAAAAAAAAAAAAAAAAAAAAAAAACAAAAAAAAAAACTTAAAAAAAAAATTTACGGAGTGATTTTATTGGAATTATCTTATTTTATTCATACAACCTGAGTAGAGAGATCAGGTACTGTTCTTATTTTTCCTCCATAGATACGGTTACAGAGGCAGTAAGAGGTTAATGTATACTTCTCAATATTATGCAGGGTATAAACACCATCACGGAACTTTAAGCCAAATGTTCTTCTCTGATTTATCTATATTTTTCAACATCTGCACACACACACACACACACACACAAAGCCTGAGTATGGGTAAATGAAAATTAAGAATTGATATTGTTTAGAAAATAGTATGCCCCCACGTAGTGATTCTTCTTTATGTAAATTAAAATATATCTTGGCCATTTACAGACTATAGCAAAATACTAAAATGTACTTCTGTATCACTTAACTGATTTAAATTAGTTTCTTAAATTGTAATGAACATATATAATGTTATTAAGTAGATCGCTGTTCTCCATAGTAATAGGTCACACATAATTTGGTCTACCAAATTTTAGTATGCGTCCGTGATAGGCAGATAATTTTATAGTGTACACTTAAATGTATGCTTCAGGTGACCTTGGATATCAATTTGAATAGCCGAGGCTTTTAGGAGTCAGAAATTCAGGGCAAAAGAAATTGAACACGTGCTCTGGTTTCAGTGGTGCACTATCTCGAATAAAATTGATAATGACTCTAGGACTGCAAGTGCTTTATCAATCCCAAAGGCTTAGTCGCCTCACACCAGATGCAGGAAGTTGACTGTATTCATTAATATCCTTCTGCGAGGTCACAGGTGGGGAGAGAAGGTGCCCCGCGGGGGATAGCTAGCGAAATAAAAGCAGAGTGTACTGAGTTCTGTGTTGTAAAGGAAGATGCAGTTTATGAAGTCCTTATTGTCTTAAGTATGGAAGTAAAATGAAAGTCAAGTCTACTGAAAAGAATACTTTATGTTCCTTGAGTGTTCAGCAGGCTTATTCCATAAGGGGTAGACAGCTCCTGTTTGGGGCAACTTCTATTTTCCACTTCTCCCTCTCTAAGTATCCTTCCAAATTACAGAAGAAGGGAAAAAAAAAGAAGTAATTTTTTGTAATTTTTTTTTTGGCATTGTTACTTTGTGATTTTGTTTTGTACTGTTGAAAATTAGAATTTCAACATGTGGCATTCTTTTATGACACTGTCCCTGTCAGTCTGTTTCTCAGAGTTGAGCCTAACTGCTTCGAGTGAGTCTGTGTGCCGAAGTGACTCCTGAGGGAAAACAAATCCTTCCAAAGGCTGCTGCACAGCTTCAGCAACAAGCATTGAGACTCTATCCAGCCCGGCCCTGCTTACACAGCTCGGCACTGAACCCCGGTCTTCATCCCGCACGGTATTTCCCTGGTGATCTGAGCAAGCTTTGTTAACAGTTCCATCTAACAGGCTCAGCAGGTCCAACATTTGATTATCTTTCCCTCAGGTTCACAATAATCAAGCCTTTCTCCTTCGTTATGCACCGACAGGAACACTCTGCTTGGGTTTGGGGTGTGGGTAGTTTCGCATACGGAACGTGCAGAAAATATTGAGTCGACAATCTGGATAAATCTCACATTCAAGGAATTTAATTGTACTATTGAAATTCAGGGCTGTGCCCCTGAGACATTGATCAGGTATTGTCAGTTTCAAATCCTGGTTTCACCAGCAGCATGATGATGGCTTCTTGGAATTTGCAATTGAGATAATGAGGAATCAAAGCTTGTGACAGGATCACTAACTGACAGAAAACAGGGGAAGCAACGCGAATCGATATGGACCGGCCCAGCGGAGCCCACCTGGCAGCACGCAATCTTGGCAAAGCTCCTCAGGTTCCAATTTAAGAACAGGCTCAGGACTTTGGAGAGAGGCACAGTTGGATGTGCAGACTGGGGTGACACTTTCGCTTTCTAAGGCACAGAGAATGTTTGCTCATAAGCTTTTATTGCCAAAGGCAAGGCGCTCTGGCTTCAGCAGCCAAATAAAACAAAGGGGGATTGGAACAAAACAGTGGAATACAAAATAGGGCTGAAAAAAGAAGGAAAAAGACTCATGACAAATGATTGCTTTTTGCTCTGCAAGAAGTTAGATGTGATCTGTTCTGTCGGGGGCTTCTTAAGCAATTTTTAAAGAGGTCAAGGCCCACCTTGTTTATAAGGAGGATAAATTTTAATCATGAAGTAGGATTTTTCTGAACTTCAGAGCTGAATAAAAAAGAGACAATTTTCATTTCATTTCAGGGTTATCAGAGTGAGTTTAAAATATTTCTTGGGCTCAATCCAGTGATTGTCTTCCTTCATACTCTACTTTTCAGTAATCCATTCTCCCTCTGAAACTATACATGGCCTTGCAAAACTGAGCTGTTATAGCAAACACAGAGGAAAGAAATCAATCAGATAGATATTACAAATGGAATTTTATATCTCACTTCTACATTTACTGTAGTGAACTATTAAATTACTTGGAAGGGTAATTCCAGGGGTGATTCCTGTAATTCCAAAATACAAGATGGGGGTATATCGTAATCACGAGACAGCGTTGGTTTAGATGCCTTGTCCTGGCCTAATTAATGACACTTCTGAGAATAAAAGCACTCCTTTTATTCTCAGAAAATATATTGACATGGACGATAAATTATATGTGATAAGATTACTCTGAAAACCTAAAAGATGTATCAATTCAAAAAGAGGGAAATTTTTTTTTTTAACCAATTCTATTCAATGCAGCACATGATACCACTTAAATGTTGTAGCTTGATTACTACTTTGGAAAAACGTAAGTGTTAATCCTTCAACTTTTTTCTGGTTAAAGAATAAATTTTATCTAAATGACTTAAGGAGGGAAACTCATTTTTGTTTAGCAGGATTATACCAGTATCTAAGTTACCCCATGGATGCCTTCCATGCTTTAGAAGATCCAAGGACAGATTTTCTAAAGACAAGTGTAAGTCATCACAGCCTGAAAAACTGCTGAGACTCTCTGTGACTCTAAGAGCAAACTTTGCCTATATAGTTATAGGGAAATTACATTACCACGAGAGTAAAAATGATATATTTTGTGTTTAAATACCAAAAATGTCAATCAAACTGAGATATTACCTTAAACTCTCCAGAACTCGCCTATCAAATAAAATACTGGTGATCTACATTTAATCTTTCGGAAGAAAAAAAAACCTATAGTATATATAAGATAGTTCCCTGGCTTGGTGATTGGAGCATACCTGAATATATAGTTTAGAGTTATCTAAACTCTCGGATGCGAATTGATACTGATACCAAGACATGCTTTGACAATTCCATTCTTATCCTGATCTCATGTCAGTTTGACATACTTATACTTTTTCCAGTAAGAGAAGTAAAAACTGTGAAAATGACTGATATCAATAGTAAATGACATAAGTTTCATTGCATAAAATTGGCTAGTCAGTGAAGGCTAAAGCAGGCTTGCCTTCATATAATTTTATATGAGTGTTCTAACAAATTATCTGAGACTTTTAGACATGCAGTATTTTGTCACGCCAGCATCTTTATCCATATCAATCTCATAGAATCAGATTTGACACACTTTAACAATCACTTCTACTACTTTCAGTAGAAAAATACCTTATTTTGTAAAACTTCAAAATATTGGATGTAAAGACTATGATGATGAATTTACCTTTAAAAACTGACCAAAGAATTACTATGCCTTCCTTTCCAGCTAAGTTGCATTCTTCTGGAGCAGAAAACTTGGGATATTTTAAAATTTTGTAATTTTTAAAAAACATTGTTATTAATATCATAATTGGGCCCACAAGAAACTTCATCATCCTTTAAACTGAGATGTCAAATACACTAAATTGTAATCACTGTAAGAAATAATTAACTCATTTACTACAATAATTGTTCTACTCTGTGCTACACATTTAGGAACACATAAGAGAACCCAGGGAATAAAAGATAACCCTACCATTATTTTTATTTAATTTATCATATTTGGGAGGCAAAAAGTACAGGCAAAGTAAAGAGAAAATGACTCTAATTTTTTTACATTGCCTCCCCCTCCACTTCTCCTCTGCCATCCTAAAGTTAAGCTGCTAAAATTTTAGGGAATAGTTAGTCTTTATATATACTTTTAGGGGCATTAAAAATAAGCACAGATACAATGTGAAACTATAGAAACTATAAGGCAGTTGGTAAAATTTTTAAAAAATCCATCCATTCCTTTTTTTTTTTCGTTTTTAGGGTTTTTTTTTAATTTTCTACCAATCACAGTTCAATATTCTTTCTACTATGAAGAAATTATTATCCCATTGTACAAATTACCCTTACTCCAAAATGACATGATTAGAAATTTTCAGCTAATCAGTAAGTGGTCTGTAGTTTGATTCCCATTCATCAGTGCTATAAAAGGGGGAAATGTCAGGGAAGGAGAAACAGTGCTCTATTAAGCATTCCCTATTAAGAAATGAACACTGAAATTGATTAATAATTGAGAAAAGGATTAAAATTCTTTTCTTTCAGCCATATTATAGAGATTGCTACAGTTAACGGCAATTATGTGAAATATTCTGGGTAATGAAGCAACTTAAATAAACTTTGCAGTCCCCATTCATATCACAAATAGGAAAAAAATGCCAATTTAATGCAATGCTACAATTTGCATTTAAGATCATAGGAAGCTTATTGCCTGAACTAACTTAGCCCATTAAGTAATAACAATTTGAGTAATTCTAAGTGTTATTATTAGTATTATTATTAATCATATTCTCTGCTTCATTTTCTTTAGTTTGACTAGGATAGTTTACAAATATTTTCACCAAATTTTTACTGTAGAATATAGTCTCAAGGGGATTTGTAACTATGATGAATGTTATCACTATCTGCATCTAAAATGTACTATTAAAATAAATTTTTTAAAAAAGATAAAAAATAAAATAAAATTTTAAAACCTCTTCATATATATATATATATGCATGTAGCCCGGCCTTCGCCAGAAAAAGAAGAAAAAAAGAATAGAGTCTCTAGAGCTTTATACACAGTACATCTCTTATCATAGTAGCACCTTTAATTCCACTTTACCCATCTGCAACCGTCCTGAATTCTCAGCTGTCGAAGTAATTGAAAGCCTGTACTCTAATTGCTGGTTGATTCTGAAGATTCTTTTTTTTTTTTTTTTTTTGTGATGAGAATTGAACTCAGGGCCTTGTGCTAGCTAGGCAAGCACTCTAACTACTGAGCTAAATCCCCACCATGCTGATTGATTCTAGAAGTGCACGTCATGGTGGAACTATGCACCATGGAAAGCTTTTGTGAGGTTCTCCAGGGACCACCAATGCCTTCATTTGTTCACAAAGGATGATAACAATTTTTGATCAAAATTTGAGGTGTCAAAGAACTGGATACATACCCTGCCAGTTTTTTCAGCTTTAGTCTCCTTGATTAACTACAATAACCTGTTTTGCAAAAGAGTTTGTTAAATATACATAATGCTGAGATAAATGTGAAAATATGCACAGGAAAAAAAGAACATGAAGAACTCAAAAGGAAAAGG